>JABSTQ010010457.1:0-220759 GCA_013358835.2 Ixodes persulcatus
CGAGGCCGAGTGCAGGGTCAAGTCGGCTGTCTCTCCGAATGTCAGGCTTAACGAGTCGGTTCCCGCAGGGGGGGTGGTGAAGTTGACCTTGGGCGTTAAAGTCAGGTCTAATAGGTCCGGGATATTGCTGCTCGAAGGTCCAGGTGAGGTATACTGACCTTTTGGTGCAGCTTGAAAGATCACTGGTGAAGTATTCCGGGATTTTTGGCAAAAATTTGCGGAGCTCGGAATGCATCAGAAAGCACTGGTCGGTGCTTCGTCTTCTTTTCAGCTTTTTGGAGGAACAGGAAAAATGGGTGGGTTCTATAGACCTTTCCAATGTTTACAAAATCACAGTCCAGCGTGCGATCTTCACAGTCCAGCACGTGCGTGTTCGTCGCTTCGGAAAGCGAGCAAAGCACGCGCCATACGCACGAACGCTCAAAATGGCACCGGCCACAAGCTTGTTTTTGGAATGGTCTATAGACCTTTTCTGTTTCCTGTCGTTCTCAGTCACGTGGGTTCCATATCTGGTATGCGGGGCGAAAAAATAATAAAACGTCTGAACCTGGAATATGCGAGAAAATATAGCTGAGGCAAATCAGGAATGTGTGACAATCACGCATTTTTCGTAAACACCTTCTAGCTTCGGGGAGAGATCAAAAAGATGTTTTACCGCATACCAGAAGTGACGTTATTCAAGATGGCTGCGCGCTTGTGGAAAAGGTGTATAAGCTGGACCAAAGATAATGTTAATCTGTTGTGGGAGAATCGTCTCCATTAGGCGTAACTGTTCTGACACCTCCTTCCTTGAAGTCTGCATGAGTCTGTAGTCGGTAAAACATGGAATCCTTCGGTCTCCCCTTTCATCTCGCGCCAAATCATGTCCTCACTTTATAAGCTTAAGGCGGCGGTCCCACGGCGGCCATCTTGAACAAGCCATTAGTTTAACCACTAGATGGCGGCACTCATCCGTGTGGCCTAGAGTGTGGCCAGAAAACAGGCTCGTGGCAGTGATGTTCCTCCTCTGCTCTTAATTTCCTCCTTTCTGCTGCTCGCCCATGCACGTTCAGCGCTCAACGCGTGCTCCCGCTGACACAAATGCCAGCAAACGTGCCAGTGGTGCTATACTCTGTTTCACTTTGTGTTGTACCGCAGGAAGGGCTACAAGCGCGAGCTCCTTGCTCTAGGGCACATCTCGGCGGCACAAGCTCTCGTGCACTAAGGGCAGCTGCCAACGCTATGAGCTCGCGCTTCTAGCCTTCGTTGCGGTACAACATAAGGTGAAACGGAGTATAGCAGTGCCCAGTTCACACAGAAGCGGAGCCCAGCTAGCTCATCGACCCGATCGAGAGTGCCTAGCTGGGCAAAATTTTTTTTTTTTTTTTTTATCCTGGCTTTGTTTCACGCTGCAGGGCTGACAAAGCGATTTCGTTAGAGGCTCACAAATCAGTAGCTATCGTTTTAACTATTAAAGCATTAAAACCATAGTCAATCAGTCAACTAAGACAGTTATTGAACGATAAAGAACAAATATAAGACATGCCTTGTCAGCATTTCGTGAATGAAAGAGATTTTGCACGACATAAACGTTTAAATTAATTTTCGCTGTAAGTCGGAGCGCAGCTGGCATAACAGGTCAATGAGGCCCGTCAAGAAGAGCCAAAAAACACCATGTCACAGAGCTCAACGTCTCATAGTGCGTTTTTTGTCCCCGGTCAAAGCAATCAAGCGCAAACCATGGACCATGGCCTTGCGCTTTTAGTATGCGTGTTTGTGGTTGTGTACCTTAGTCTTTGACTGCATTTTAATCTATGATAAAACAAGCAATAGCACACTCTTTTTCAAGACGGGTGTTCAGTGGGACGCTCTATATAACTCACCATTTTGATGATCGTTTCATTAAACTTGATTATCAGTTATCTGACCTTATAAATAACCACCCCAAATATTGCTGAAATAGTACGCCGAGGTCGAAGAATCTGCATGTTCAAGAAAAGAGTAAAAGTGTATTTTTCAGTCCCAGTGACCTAAACTTAAAAATTGTTAGTCGAGTGGGTAGCAGATTTCAAAGTGTGTTTTATAGTGCTTTTGATATTTTTTTTTTCATTAATAATTAAAGTAGTTGATAATTTGATGTTGAAAAAAATATACCAACGTCTTACATGTATAAATAAATAAATATATATATATATATATATCTATATATATATATATATATATATATATATATATATATATATATATATATATATAACGGGCATGGTGGCGGGAGGCCGAAGGCGTGGGTATATAACTGGGAAGAGAAAAACCCTCGGTGAAAACAGCAACAACGGACGATTTAATCTTCGACGTTTCGGCCGGAGTCCGGCCTTCGTCAGGAAGAACTTTTACAGATGAACGCGGGTGGTATTTATACATTGCTACGGTCGAGTCCAAGTTTCAAAAACGGCGGGATGACGGTTGGAGTTCCAGATGGGCAAGCGTTTATACAATGCTACGGTCGGGTCCAAATTTCGGCGGGATGACGGTTGGAGCTTTGGTGAGAGGGAAGCGTAGGGCAGTTTGTATCCGGGTGAAGGAGCTTGACGGTCGGGGCCAAGTTTCAAGGACGGTGGGATGACGGTTGTAGCTTCTTGAGAGGGGGCGCAGGGTGACTTTGTTCCCGGGCGGGCAGGGGTGACCTGAATGATAGCGTACAATAGACGACAGTTAACGCGCAAACTAAAGTGCTGTCTCAAAAAAAAAAAAAAAAAAAAAAAAAAAACGGCACGGTCACTTGTGTTGTCTCTTGGGGCATGCATGAGTCAGACCTGAAATGAAACAATGTTAAAAGTAGAAGAAAAAAAAAAAAGAATATTAAAATCTGCAAATAAAAGAGAAAAGTTGATGGTCCAGTTCCGGCCACAAACACAGTACCACTGCTAACAATAAGGTCTGGGACCTAAAAAAATATGTCCCCTCATCGCTGTTGCTATTCGTCTGTTAGCATTTTAATCGATGCCAGAGTACCGGGGCTTTCATTTATTCCTTGTTTAATTGTGTTGAATCGGTAAATTAGGTAGGATTCCCGCTGTTCACGTTCGCGATTTGATTTAAATCCAGATTCTAGGAGCGTCACTGACAATTTATCAAACGAGTGTTTTGGGAGAGCGAGATGTTTAGATAGAGGCAATGTCGGAAGATTTATGGCGTGAGATTTGTGATTATTAAAGCGCAGTCTAAATGCCGTTCTAGTCTGCCCTATGTATTGCATTTTACATACCGTACACTCGAATAAGTACACGACATTCGACGAGGCACATGTTAAGTGCCCTTTAATTTTGATCGAGAACTGCGAGTGCGTGCTGCTGGCCGTGTTTGTGTGCTGCATCTGTTTACATATCAGACATCCTGGGTGCATGCAAGGCCTACATTCGTTAGGTGGTGGCGATGAATTGATCCGAGAATTTACTAGCGCGTCTTTGAGGTTACGCGATCGTCTGTGGACTACCCCAGGGGCGGATGGAAACGCGCGTTTAAGGCGCTCGCTTTGTTCGAGAATGTTATAATGTCGTTTTAAGATATTATTTACATTAGGATGGTTCATGCTATAAGTTAGATATAGATTTGTGCGTTGTGTGTCGTTTTGCGTGGGGCGCGGGCTGATAAGGTCTGCTCGGTTCAGTTGCTTGGCTTTTCTGATTGCATCGTCGATTATACGGGGTGGATACTTTTGTTTCTCTAGCACCGACTTTAAATTTTGGCTGCTCGCATCAAAATCTGTCTCCTTGGAACAAATTCGTTTGAAACGATGAGCTTGGCTGTAGGGAATGCTGTTCTTGCAATGGCGTGGGTGGTCGCTTTGATAATGCAGGTATTGCTGTCGATCGGTTGGCTTACGGTACAGGCTCGTGGCGAGTTTACCTTCGTCTATTTTAACGTTGACGTCTAAGAAGTTTATTTCGGTTTGAGAGTACGCATGTGTAAAGCGGATGCTCGGATGAGCAGCGTTGTATCGACCTATGAAGTCCACCAGCTCCTCCTCAGTATGCGACCAGACCATAAATATATCATCTATAAACCTTTTGTATATTAACGGCTTTACGGGACATTCAGAAAGGAACTGAGATTCTAATTTTCCCATGAATACGTTGGCGTAGTTCGGGGCCATTTTGGTGCCCATCGCGGTTCCGCTAACCTGCCTAAAGTATTTATTGTTAAATTCGAACGTGTTTAGTTCTAAGACAAGCCTCGCTAGAGTAGCGACGACGTGTCCATCTGGGGTATCCGGTTGTTTGTGGAGTTCGTACATGTCAATTAGAGAAATTATTCCATCATCGTGTGGGATATTCGTGTACAGCGATGACACATCAAGTGTAACCAAATACGAATCTTTGGTATGCGTAAATTTGATATTTCCTTAAGAAGTGAGCTGTGTCTTTAATGTGTGAATCGAGAGCTTGTAGGTATATGTTTAATTAAACTGTTACATATCCTGATATGGGTTTCGGTTACTGTTACCTATTCCGGATATGATGGGCGCCCGGGGTTACCAGGTTTGTGAATCTTAGGGAGCATGTAGAAGCGGCCCGTGGAAGGTTGTACCGGTTTCATTAATTTATGTTCGTAGGGTTATATTGCCCTACGTCTAGGAGACTTAAGTGACCGAGGTCCACAGGAGCTCAGCACCAGTAATAACCTGCTAACGTCCTAAATTTGAACGGACATTCAGTGGCGCTTGTACCTTTTCGATGTATTAATGTGCTTAGAATCAATTGAACTCTCCTTTACGTTGGTTAATTTATGTTCTGTACTATCTGCCAGGGTCTAAGAATCCTTAGGAGAGTCACAGTCTGGTGTGTGCACCGTTTCACCGTAGGTGACCCACGGTGCACCACACTCAGACTGTGACCTCGGTCCTTAAGGATCTCCTAGACGAGGGCAGAATAACCGCTAACGAACCTAAATTAATGAAACCGGTACAACCTTCCACGGGCCGCTTGTACCGGTTTCATTAATTTATTAATTAATTATTTATTAATTAATTGAAACCGGTACAGGTTGTACCGGTTTCATTAATTTAGGTTCGTTAGCGGTTATTCTGCCCTCGTCTAGGAGATCCTTAAGGACCGAGGTCACAGTCTGAGTGTGGTGCACCGTAGGGTCACCTACGGTGACCCTACGAACATAAATTAATGAAACCGGTACAACCTTCCACGGGCCGCTTCTACATGCTCCCTAAGATTCACAAACCTGGTAACCCAGGGCGCCCAATCATATCCGGAATAGGTACAGTAACCGAACCCATATCAGGATATGTAGACAGTTTAATTAAACATATACCTACAAGTCTCGATTCACACATTAAAGACACAGCTCACTTCTTAAGGGAAATATCAAATTTACGCATACCAAAAGATTCGTATTTGGTTACACTTGATGTGTCATCGCTGTACACGAATATCCCACACGATGATGGAATAATTTCTCTAATTGACATGTACGAACTCCACAAACAACCGGATACCCCAGATGGACACGTCGTCGCTACTCTAGCGAGGCTTGTCTTAGAACTAAACACGTTCGAATTTAACAATAAATACTTTAGGCAGGTTAGCGGAACCGCGATGGGCACCAAAATGGCCCCGAACTACGCCAACGTATTCATGGGAAAATTAGAATCTCAGTTCCTTTCTGAATGTCCCGTAAAGCCGTTAATATACAAAAGGTTTATAGATGATATATTTATGGTCTGGTCGCATACTGAGGAGGAGCTGGTGGACTTCATAGGTCGATACAACGCTGCTCATCCGAGCATCCGCTTTACACATGCGTACTCTCAAACCGAAATAAACTTCTTAGACGTCAACGTTAAAATAGACGAAGGTAAACTCGCCACGAGCCTGTACCGTAAGCCAACCGATCGACAGCAATACCTGCATTATGAAAGCGACCACCCACGCCATTGCAAGAACAGCATTCCCTACAGCCAAGCTCATCGTTTCAAACGAATTTGTTCCAAGGAGACAGATTTTGATGCGAGCAGCCAAAATTTAAAGTCGGTGCTAGAGAAACAAAATATCCACCCCGTATAATCGACGATGCAATCAGAAAAGCCAAGCAACTGAACCGAGCAGACCTTATCAGCCCGCGCCCCACGCAAAACGACACACAACGCACAAATCTATATCTAACTTATAGCATGAACCATCCTAATGTAAATAATATCTTAAAACGACATTATAACATTCTCGAACAAAGCGAGCGCCTTAAACGCGCGTTTCCATCCGCCCCTGGGGTAGTCCACAGACGATCGCGTAACCTCAAAGACGCGCTAGTAAATTCTCGGATCAATTCATCGCCACCACCTAACGAATGTAGGCCTTGCATGCACCCAGGATGTCTGATATGTAAACAGATGCAGCACACAAACACGGCCAGCAGCACGCACTCGCAGTTCTCGATCAAAATTAAAGGGCACTTAACATGTGCCTCGTCGAATGTCGTGTACTTATTCGAGTGTACGGTATGTAAAATGCAATACATAGGGCAGACTAGAACGGCATTTAGACTGCGCTTTAATAATCACAAATCTCACGCCATAAATCTTCCGACATTGCCTCTATCTAAACATCTCGCTCTCCCAAAACACTCGTTTGATAAATTGTCAGTGACGCTCCTAGAATCTGGATTTAAATCAAATCGCGAACGTGAACAGCGGGAATCCTACCTAATTTACCGATTCAACACAATTAAACAAGGAATAAATAAAAGCCCCGGTACTCTGGCATCGATTAAAATGCTAACAGACGAATAGCAACAGCGATGAGGGGACATATTTTTTTAGGTCCCAGACCTTATTGTTAGCAGTGGTACTGTGTTTGTGGCCGGAACTGGACCATCAACTTTTCTCTTTTATTTGCAGATTTTAATATTCTTTTTTTTTTCTTCTACTTTTAACATTGTTTCATTTCAGGTCTGACTCATGCATGCCCCAAGAGACAACACAAGTGACCGTGCCGTTTTTTTTTTTTTTTTTTTTTTTTTTTTTTTGAGACAGCACTTTAGTTTGCGCGTTAACTGTCGTCTATTGTACGCTATCATTCAGGTCACCCCTGCCCGCCCGGGAACAAAGTCACCCTGCGCCCCCTCTCAAGAAGCTACAACCGTCATCCCACCGTCCTTGAAACTTGGCCCCGACCGTCAAGCTCCTTCACCCGGATACAAACTGCCCTACGCTTCCCTCTCACCAAAGCTCCAACCGTCATCCCGCCGAAATTTGGACCCGACCGTAGCATTGTATAAACGCTTGCCCATCTGGAACTCCAACCGTCATCCCGCCGTTTTTGAAACTTGGACTCGACCGTAGCAATGTATAAATACCACCCGCGTTCATCTGTAAAAGTTCTTCCTGACGAAGGCCGGACTCCGGCCGAAACGTCGAAGATTAAATCGTCCGTTGTTGCTGTTTTCACCGAGGGTTTTTCTCTTCCCAGTTATTATATATATATATATATATATATATATATATATATATATATATATATATATATATATATATATATATATATATATATATATATATATATATATATATATATATATATATATTCTGTTTGAGTGCAACAGAAATGGGGAATTTTACAGTAACGCTGACATTTTATGGTAATGAATGTGATCTCAGTGATGGTGATGTGAATGGTTTCTATTTCAAACTTTTGATAGACGTTGATTATTAATTATTGTGACTACGATGCTTATCTAATGTCCATTTGATTTTTTATGTATAATTGCTTTTTATGCTGACACTGGTCCTGTACACTGTTGAATGCTGTAAAAAGGGACTGATAGCCTGGTCAAAAGGCTTTTTAATGCGAAAAGATTATTTGCCGGCGTCGTCGTCGGCGGCATGACCGAGCGATAGTACCAAAAATTGCCGATGGCGCAAAGAGTAAAAACACGTTAGAAATGCCCGGATTGACGTCACATTTTTCACGAAGGTTCCTATAAACTAAGTAAATGAATGGCGCTTTAGAGAGAAACTCTGTTACATTTCGGTCTGGATGGGAATCGAACCCGGGCCTCCGGGGTGCGAGACGGGCACGCTTCTCCGACGCCACGGCGGCTTTTTTTTTTTTTTTTTTATATATTGTCGACGCCACGGCGGCTCCACGGTCCTGGCTGACTAAGGTGTGCCTAGTGCGTGCGTCACTGCACACGTCCCGTCACAACCATCTGGCTGACTGAAGGTGTGGCCAAGTGGTCATGGGCACGTGACGGCGCAGCCAATGGGGAGAAGGTGACGGGTGCTGCCTCCCGCGCGTCACACACCGAATCAGCAGAAATAACTTTAACGCATGTCAAAAAAATTAATCGAAAACATTTCACCAAAGGGACTACAATGCTTTCGCATTCGCACACGTAAGCAGTCTTAAGTGTCTGTGCCGAATTTCCTTTTGGATTCTTTTGCCAAAGCCCCTGAGACACATGTATGTCTGGAAATAAGGATTTTTTTTTATTAACTCACGCACACTCTTTGTCGTAATATTTATTTTTATTTTTACAACATGTACACGGGAGAACCGCCAAGCGGTCCAGATCATCCAAAGTTCAGTGTGTCTTCACGTTCCTATGGCCATCTGCACGTTCACGTTCAAAAGGCAAAACACCGTTGACCGTCTTCTCTATTCAAATGACAACAAAACGTAGACCACATGAAGGTGTATGCACGCTGTCTTCACGATAATTGAGAAATTTGACAGATAGAAACACCTATTCAACCTACCTTTACAGTTTCAAAAATCTCTCGTATTAGCGGGTCGCCACTCTGCGCCAACCACAGTATTGGCAGTGAATGCCGAGGTGGCCAGAGACATAAAGCCCCTCGATGTGTTGGCGTTTGTCTGCAAGTAGCGTCAAATGCGCCAGTGAACGAGACCTGTGTCTCGAGTGGCCCTTGGAAGCAAATGGCGGCGCAGAACTGAAATGAGCGGCCCTTGGAAGCGAATGACGGCGGATCAGCATCCTGTCGTGACACGTGTCTTGCGCGTTTCCACCACAATGGTTGGCGGTACTTGTAAGCGTGAATTTTATCGAGGGACTTTACAACGACAGTTCGTCTCTCGCCATCTGTGCTTGTTTCCACTGTTAACAAAAAGCCGTCTACGCATGCTAAATCACAGTCCAACCAGCGCTCGATCGCAGTTACAGCCAGCCAGAAAGTGGGCGTGCATAACACACTAACACAGCAATGAACGCGCCCTCGTACGCTTTTATGGAAAGATGTATACTCGGTTACTTCAGTAACCGAGTATACATATATATCTTTAAAAAAAAAAAGGTGCTGTAGTACCCTCCTTAAGGGGGTAACCAACTTGCACACAGGGCAACCCCTTTTGGAGGTATCGTTACCCCCTGCATCGAGGGTGCAAACTTACCCCCTGGGTTAGGGTGCAACATTGCCTCCTTTTGGAGGTAACCTTAGTTCCTTTTGGTGTTAAAAGTGCATCCTTTATGCGTCAGCCTTTACCTCCTTTAGGGGGGAATTTCAACCCTTTTGAGAGGTAAGACGACGTAATTGAGGGCGCTGCTTTTACCTCCTTTTGGAGGGAACTATGGTCCACTTTGGGGTTGAATGCACACGATGAGGAAAACAGCTCAGAAATCGCGAACTACGAAAAACAAACACGACAGAAAAGTGCTGTCCTGTCATGTTTGTTCTTCGTAGTCCGGGCTTTCCGAGCTGTTTTCCCCATCATGTATAACAGCAACCAACTGGCCCAGTTCACCACCTTATTACAGGTTAAATGCACACTTGATGGAATCACTTTGGAATCACATGACAATGTTTTATTGTGGCTGTCGCAAACAAAATGGCATAAAAATCAATGGCATGACTAGACATCTTATAAAAGTTCTAATATGAAACCACTAAGCGCAATAAAGGCATCTGGAACAACACTTTCGGGGCTCTAGTCGTAGCTAAAGATGAACTAGAGGCAGAATGCAACCAGGACTGCCACAGCAGGCGACGCGGCTTCGAGATCTCCCTCCACTGCCACATAGCTGGGCGCCTCAGGATTAATTAGGCTTGAGCTGACAGCCACCGGGTAGATTGCACTGCCTGCCTGGAACCAAAAAAATGTGGAAATCATGTGATATGAAGTTGAAAAATATCATCCCCAATTTGAAGAAACTGTGAAGAAATATTAGATTTTTCTAAGACGCATTTGGAGCATTTGATGGGCCACTGATTCCAGCATTATAAAGCATTGACCATACTTACCAGACGTGACCAGTTTAACTGTTGACTAACTACCACTGACTAAAATTATCACATGGCGGGTGGTAATCATAGATTAGTAAGCACTTTGTATTCACCGGTCATGTTCAAATTTGTCACCCCGATTTACTTAGGTGACTAACAAATCTTAGTCAAAGGGGTACAACTACTGTAGCAGGTTAGTATATACAAGTGCTGATTGTTGGGCGAGTTGGTATTGTACGTGAAAAAAACATGATTGCGCTTTAAGACAAGGACAGAGGAAGAACATACACCACAGAGCGCTACACCACATTAGCTACTCAGCACCACAGCAGATCCCTATGACCGCCAACCATAACTGCCGAACTTCGGAAAATATGCAAATATTTTTGCCGAAGTGCTCTGCCAGATGAAAATTGAATTTGTTTTATTTAGACATGAGAAGAACAGCACACAAGGACGAGAACACATAAAAAGAACACACCGAAAAAAACACACTCAAGCGCCTTGTGTGTCTTACTTTAATTTATTTACTCGAAGTATACCCTCAATTTTCTCTGGAAAATGAACGAACACCACACACACAAAGAAACTTTAAAAATCAAGAACCTCATTTCAATTGCCCAAATGCGAACAAGAACATCAAAATAATATATCTGACTACGCTTACCTGCAGTTGCGTCCAAGGTAGCAGGCCTCCGGTACCCTCGACGAAATCACCCTACAACGTTGACGCAGTAGGAAAGAAATATATTCAATCAACTTCAAATAATGCAAACTTAGCCATCTGACTCGCCTATTGCATGATCAGCTTTTAAAAATGCCTGCTCACACGCAGCAAAAAAAAAAAAAATGCCAAGACGATATACTTGCTAGTCTCTCTGCCGGCAATAACTTAATGACCTTATTCAGTAATATACTACTATTAATGTTTGCGAAGCGCACGAATAATTTCTAACTGCCGAATGTCGAACTTCGGCAAATATGTAAATTTGTTTGCCGAAGTAATTTGCCAGATTAAAATTTAAAATTGAATCTATGTTTTATTTAGACATGAGAAGAACAGCACACAAGCACGAAAACACAAAAAATAACACCGAAAAAGACACACTCAAGCGCCTTGTGGGTTTTACTCTAATTTATTTACTCGAAGTATACACTCAATTTTCTATCGGAAAAGAACAAACAGCACACACACAAAATAAACATAAAGATCAAGAGCCCCATTTCAAGTGCACAAATGGGAACAAGAAAATCAAAATAAAATATTCCACTACGCTTACCTGCAGTAAACAGTGTTAAGAACTGTCACGAGATGCGTCCAAAGTAGCAGGCATCCAGTACCCTCGACGAAATCACCCTGCAACGTTGCCGCAGGACGAAAGATATATATTCAATCAACTTCAAATAATGCAAACTTGAGCCATATCTAACTCGCCTACTGAATGATTACGTTTAAAGAAACCTGATCACACGCAAAAAAAAAAAGCCAAGACAACACTATGATTGCTAGTCTCTTCCGGCAACAACCTATTGACCTTATTCCGTAATATACTACTTTTAATGTTTGCGAAGCGCACGAATAATTTCTAACTGCCGAATGTCGAACTTCGGCAAATATGTAAATATTCTTGCCGAAGTAATTTGTCAGATTAAAATTGAATGTATGTCTTATTTAGACATGAGAAGAACAGCACACAAGGACGAAAACACACACAAAAAAAAAAACACAAAAAAAGACACACTCAAGCGCCTTGTGTGTCTTGCTCTAATTCATTTACTCGAAGTATACCCTCAATTTTCTCTCGGAAATGAACGAACAGCACACACACAAAATCAACATAAAAATCAAGAGCCCCATTTCAAGTGCACAAACTGGAACAAGAAAATCAAAATAAAATATCGGACTCCGCTTACCTGCAGTAAGCAGTGTTAAGAACTGTCACGAGATGAGTCCAAGGTAGCAGGCATCCAGTACCCTCGACGAAATCACCCTACAACGTTGCCGCAGGACGAAAGAAATATATTCAATCAACTTCAAATAATGCAAACTTGAGTTATATCTAACTCGCCTACTGAATGATCAGTGTTTTAGAAATGCCTGATCACAGGCCAAGAAAATGCCAAGACAATATAATTGCTAGCCCGCTGCCTGTAGCAACTTCATGACCTTATTCCGTAATATAATACTATCAATGTTTGCGAAGCGCACAAATAATTAGCTCAGACATTTATATTCGGTATTTCAAGGTAACGTGACATTTTACCAAACTATTTATTAAACCTCGTTAAATTAAAAATTAAAAAAAAACGTTGATATTAAAGATCAGTGTTTAACACTGATTTTTACAAATACCACCGACGTTGAGAATAAATCGCGCCGGTTGGCCGGTGCCACCAATGAATGCCTGATCGACTACTGCTCTGCGCGGAAAAAACAAAATAAAACAAAAAACAACCACCTTATGAGATTTCCAAATATTTGATCAGATCCTCAATTTAACGTCCGACGCAACACACCAACGGCCCCAAAAAGAGAAAACCTCCTACCCCCTCTCGCCTTAAACGTAGGCGACACCCGATTCAAAAGGCGTCTTGCCGCCCGGCTCGCCGAACCGCCGCTCTCCCCCTTCGTCCACCCGCACACACATACACCGGGAAAAGCTGCTGGCTAAGCCACTGGTTAGCGTATGTCAACCTTCTAAATGTGCGCTAGTGCAAGCGACAGTCATTCCTGTTCTTGCTCTTTATGAACTTCGATGGTCTAAACCGTGTCTGCGTTCGCGCCACACACTAATTTTATCGAACGTTCGACGCCTTCAAACGTGCCAACATGTCCGCCAACCCTTTGTCTAAGGAAGACGGGGGTCGCCTTCCCGGGCGGTCATAACCGACGCCAAGTGCCGACCGCGCAGAACATTTCCTTACCTGCATACGGTGCACACGACTTAGATCTTCGACTGAAGTCAATGCAGCGCTCTCGGTGACCTCATAAGAAGAGACTGAGCCGAACAGAACAATAAAGAACGTTCCTGCACCGGGACGCCTCCGTCGAACGTTCGAGAAGAAACACCGTTATGCCGTCATGACCGGGCGCGTCGGTGGGGAAGGCGCGGACGCTCCCGGTCGGCCGGGCAGGCGCTCTCCCACGCATGCACGAATAATCACGTGTCATACGAGGAGACCAATTAGCGAACTCGTTTGCGCCTTCCCGCAGCGCCCAGGCTTTGGCAGTGCAAAACAGGTGCACCCTCTGGGAGGTAATACATGCCTCCTTCGTGCCCCTTCGCGGCGAACTTCACCTGGTAGCACCGCATTCTTCGTGTTTGCTGCGCCTGAGGAGGTAACAAGCGGAGCGCTTCACCTTTGGCGGGGGGAGGGTGGTAAAGGCGGTCTCTTACCTCCTTTTGGTCCCCTTTTGTCTAAGAGTGTGGCGCGGGCGCATGGCTTCATTTATAGTTTCGTTTGCGCGAAAACACGTGCAAAAGATCTGCGAGATCAAACCCCATGCTCGCGCAAGCAGCTTTGCCAGCGTTGTACACTAAGTTCAAAGTCTACGGGGCATTCGTGGTTCGAATGAGGCATGGGATCCAATTCAGAGAGTAGATTCGCATGCGACATATGAAGCACAGATGTCCCGCGGACTAAGTTGTAACTAGGACTGGGTGTCAATTGTAATCGAATAATTAATCAATATACCTATTGCTATATTACCCAAGCATCAAGGGGAATGCAGGGATTGGTGTTCCACGAGCCACACGCGCACGCCTTCCCCGTATAAATGATGCGGATTGAATAACCAAAATCAAGCTTTGACGAACGCGCGTGCAAGGTGCCATTTGTTTTAGGTATTTGCTTTAGAAACGTTACTACGGCAGACGTCAGCACGTGCGGCGCGTTGAACACCAATCCCTTCATTCTCCTTGATGCTTGGGTAATATAGCAATAGGTATATTAATAGGTTTCGTACATTCCCATGCATCATAGTTCTAAAAAAGTCAAAATGAAATTTTTCGTTTGCCTTCGTTTAATTTGTGATAAACGGCAAAATGTAAAATTTCAGATTTTAAATCAACTTTGATGTGTATTTGAGAACAGTCGAAAGGCTAGTCACACTCACAAATTATTATTTCAGCCTCAGAAGGAAACAGGTTCGTTTATAATTTCCACCAATAGGGAACTCCTTTGCCCAAGCATCAAGGAGAATGCAGATAATGGTGTTCCACGCGCCGCACGCGCACGCCTTCCCCGTATAAAAGATTCGAAGTAATTAACCAAAATAAAGCGCTAATGAACGCGCGTGCAAAATGTCATTTGTTTTAGGCTTCTTTTTAGGACAGTTACAGCTGCAGACGCGAGCACGTGCGATGCGTGGAACACTATTCCCTGCATTCTCCTTGATGCTTGGGTAATTTAGTAATAGATGTATGGGCTCAGCTGTCTGCGCTAAATGGACAATCGCATGGCGTTGAAGTGGCTGGGAGCACATATAACCTTCTCCACTTCTTTCGAGTCACACATCTCGCCCCTACAGTTTACTTTAGGTCAAATGTTCACCTAAAGTTGCCTTCAAACAGGTGCACCCGTAGACGTCTGCGTGGTGAAAGAGATACATTTTTACTTTTTCGTTTGTAAAAATTTAATGAATTAACTGGTTAAAAATTTAATCACGCTTAAATCATTAATTGATTTATCGGTAGGTTATTAGATCAAGTGCCCAGACCTAGTTATAACGCAGCGTAGAAAAACATAAGCAAACGCCCCTGTGTGAGTGGACATTGCCTCGTTCAGCAGTTTGCAGAGCAGTGGCCGGGCTAGAGTGAAGAGGCGCGATCTCTTACGGCCTTTGCACCGGGAGTAGTTGCTCCCTGCGGCGGCAGCTTGTAGAGGTCGCTGTAACCCTACCGCTCCTACAGCGCTTTAATTCCTTTGGAGAGGCACCTCCTCTTCACCGTGTTGTCCTCTTTGCTCCGGGCTTGAGTTGGACAAGTTATTAGAGTAATTAAACCCACAGGTCATGAGGCCGGCTGCCATCAGGGACTTCTGCAGAGCACGTCTTTCTCTTCGTATCCTTAAAGACAAGTTTGTATAGACAAACATTTAATTATTGTAAACCTAAACTTATTTCAGTCGGATCACTACAGTTATTTCAAGCAAGTATAATTTCACACATATTTTATCGCAGTGGTCGGGGTACTGTTGTTCAGGATGGCTCAGGCGGCGTTGGGCATGGTTCTGTGGTCGCACCCCTACACGTCTAAAAAAGTCCCATTGCTCCTCGGCGAGAGTGAAGGCCACAAGGAAACCGCTCTCTAGCCCAGTCATGGAAGAACATGTCAGGGCAGCACTGAGCGTCTCGCTTGATTTTATTTCGCAACACTGATTGCGAGGACTCCGAAGATCGAAAGAGAAGCGCGAGGAAAGTTCACGAGTTGTGATTCTGGTCCGGCTTACTAAAACAGCGTCTCAGCTGAGACTGAGTGAAAGAAAGCACTGCAAAGGATTGGGCGCGCGACTGTCTTGAGACGCGGCTTGAGTGCCACTCAGCTCGAGCGCTGGCTTTGGCATTGCTTTCTTTCCCACAGTCTCAGCTGAGTCGCTGTTTCTAGCAAGTCGGACCTGGCTGGCTGGTGTAAAGCACAAAGTGTAAGCTTGGAGTCATTGCATTATTAAGCCAACACCATGAAAGTTGATTGTCTGACATTGTTCTTATTTGAATAAATGAAATAAAAATTAATTCAAAGAAAGACGACCTAGTGAGGGTTTCGCACATGTGCAACGCTTTTGATAGAGCACTTCATGGAAAGGGGGTTTATTAGTCCCGTTCCTTGAGCCTCAGATTCGAGCCACGATAACTGGCTGTTTGTTGCCTTACTATGAGGACCAGTCACTGTGGTTTGCACGTAACACTCTCCGTAAGTTGTTTACGAGTAGAATAGCGTTAAAACTAAAAGTCTCAAATCCCTGCACGATGGCGAACAAAACAAAACCAGCGCGGTTGGAAAGCTGGAACCTTAAAAAAATGTCTGTTAAAAATCTTGGAGTGGAGGAAAAAAAATTCTCCTTCGTCGTCACCATAATATGGGGTTCAATATTTGCACCTTTCGTGGTGTCGGAACATGGCGGACAGCATTGAATAGCTTATTTGTAGGTACTAGGCGTTTTCGAGAACTTGCTCGTGACCCTTGCAACGCGGTTCTGTTTTTTTTTTGTTTTTTTTTTTCTGTCAAGAATAACTGTGACTTATTGCAAGAACGAGGAAGTAGCGCGAGGAAATATTTGAGAAAAGAATCCTCTGCGTCAGGGACAAAATCAGCGCCACTTGGCATGAACTTCTCAACCTCGAATTTCAGCCATCTTTCAAAAGATGGCGCAAGTGCGCGTCGTCTGCTAAAAAATAGGTCCTTTTTAGTATTTAGGGCAATTAGTATGCTTTCAAAAAATTACAATCATAGAACGTGATTTTAGTTAGAACGAGAAAAGCACTAATTAAAGAATCATTGCTTAAATAGCTGCCCTCTTCTTTGAAACCGGTTTCTTGCGTACAGAGTCGAGCTTCAATATAGTCCCACGATTTAAACATATTTTAAACAAATCTGAATATGAATACGAAAAAAATCACGCTTCTAGTGAACCAGCTCAGTTCCTCTAGCATATAATTAAAAAAAATAGGTCAGATGCCAGAACGCTGTCTGAGGAAACCAAGAACGCGTTAAGAGAATTCTTAGAACTTTTGTCACAATCAAGTTGGGTTTACAAGAAAACGGCTGGCGTTGCACTTCTAATATTTTGTATTCTGAGTTCCTATGTTTACCACAAGCATGCCCTTAAATGTCGTCGCTGCGTTATGATGTGAAACTGAGTTAGGTGACTTCAAAATCGCATGAAATAGGCTCTTTTTGAATAAATATTAAAAAATGTGAGCGTGCTAATTAAGAAAAACATGCATATAGGAAACTGGACGAGTCCTTCTTCTATTCAATAAAAAAATAAGAACGCGTCTTGGATGCATTCCAAGTCTAGAAACTTGGAATGCATAGAGGTATGTCCTTGAAAATATCAAAACTTGCACTTTTTGTTTTCTTATTTGCGTTAAGTTTTGAAAAATGCGTATCATATTTTGCACTAAAAGAGTGATGATGAATTGGCGATTTATTTGCAAAAAGAACGAAATACGTAATACGCGCACAGACGCGACATTTGCACAGCAAACAGGAGCGTTAGCAGAGCTGCCACCGGTATTATAGTTGGGGCCGTGGGACCGCCGCCTTAAGGCCGGTTCTCACATAGAGCGAAGCGCTAATGTAGCGCTTCTCACGTGCCGTCAGCTACTTATTGTCTGCCATGAGCAACCGTTTTGACGGTCCGATACAAAGCTGGTGAATGCTTCCGTCAGCACGCGCTTAGCGCGAGGTCAGCGCTATGCTTGTAGCGCTTCGCTGCATGTGTGAACAGGCCTTTAAAGGGGCGGTGCAACGATTTTATGATTAAAAGAATTTGCATCTTGTCATTTTTAAGTTGTTTATCGTGTCCCGGAGGATAGAGAAAACACCTCCTTCATTAAAAATGTCGCGATTCCGCTGCACAATCGCAAAGCAAAAGTCGAGCTTTTTCGTCCACCTGCAGCCCCAAGTGGCAGCCGAAGGAACTACGGCGAAAAGATTACGTGACCTCGCTCGGCTCTAAGCTGCAGCATAACGCCCGCTAATGTCAGCAGAGAGAGGGAGAGGAAGCGTCCTCCGAGATAGCACACGGGAACCTACACGGCTCTCCGAATGACGTCACTGGGAGTGCGACCGGTTGTGACCCTGAAGACTGGGAGTGAGTTGAGGGGTGCCCGAAATGCCAATATTTATCTTTTTTTTACGCAACAACTAGGACACGCAGGCGAAATCGGTTTTCTGTTCTTTACTTCAGAAGTGTCAGAGGGCAACTTTCACAAATCTTTGACCGAAGTCCGGAAATCGTTGCACCGCCCCTTTAAGCACCACACAGAAATAATAAAGCTCCACCAACGTGCCATAAGTAGTGCGAGGCTCAATCAGGTGAGCTTGCACTACCCAAAATGAGGGCGCTGCAGTTTATTTCAAAGCTTCAGCGCAGGAGGAGACGGCGGGCGACGGTTGTGTGTTGTATTCCAAAATGTGTTCGATCTCACTCGAGAGTTGAACTTTCGACCTTCGGCGTCCAAAAACCTACTCGCGTCCAGCGTTGTTCTTGTGTTTCTCTCACCTCATTGTCACGTGACCCAACCTGCAGGAGTAGCTCAACAAAGCGGTCGAAGAAACGAACGCGACGGACGACCGTTGAAAAAAACGCGACGCCGTGGCGCCACGTTTTTTTTTTTTTTTCTTTTTTGTTTTGTTGATTTCGTTTCGGACGTAGAGGGAGAGAGAAAGTAAAAGAGGACGTGCATTGCAAAGAAGCCAACTACGAAGGGGAGCCTTGCGAAGAAGTGCACTACCAGTTCATAGGGATGCCGCGTACTTCTTTCGAACCGAAGGTTCGATGATCGAATCAAGCGGTTCGAAAGGTTCGAAAGATTTCGACCTTTCTATATCGAGAAATTCGACGGAAGTCGAATTTTCGAACTTGTTAAACCAAGAAGTTCGACGCTTTTCAAAATTTCGAACTTATTACGCTGCAAAATTCGATGATTGTCAAACTTTTGAACTAGACAGACTACGAAATTCGATGATTTCCGAACTTTCGAACTTTTCGCACTAAAAAGTTCAAAGCTTTTCGAACTTTCGAACTTCATACGCTAAGAAATTCGATAATTTTTGAACTTTCAAACATATTAATCTAAAGAATTCGATAATTGTCGAATTTTTTATTCCTGAAAAATCAAAAGTTTGACGAACTTCGAATTTTTAGAGTAAAAGTTCGAAGTTCGTCGAACTTCGAAAGACGGGCGGACGGTTTCATTTGGATTCAAGCAGTGAGGTACATTCGTAATTTTTTTTTTTGCATTCTTACATGCGGTGCCGCATTCCTTGCGAAAGACAATGCCGTTTATTTCAATCGTCTGGCATGCTTGGTTTTAAAGAAATAGATTCCCGAAGGAGCGAGGAAGGACGACGGGTTTTCGACAATTGTCGTTTGTGCCATATTTGAAGCGCGCTATAGCCGAAGCTATTTATGCTAGAGATGTTAAACTTTTTAATAATGATCTATGTATTGCCTGCCCGTTTCGATCTGGATGAGCATCGTACCGGCGTGCGGTCGTGTACACTACTGCGTGGTGCAGCAGACTTGTACGTAGTTCAACTACTCTACTCAAGTTACTGTAGTTTAACTACTTTTCTGAGTAGTTTAGTAACTTTCAATTACATTTTGATTTCGGTAGTTAGTAGTTTACTTTAATTACTTTTTTCGAGTAACTTCTACTCAAATTACAAATTACTTTCGAATTTTAGTGCTTGTTTTGCCTATCAACAAACATTCCTGCACAAAAGAGATAAGATGTTGGAATATCAGCTGATATTTGCAAAGAGGGGGGAGCATGTGGCGTAGGAAAGGGGGGGGGGGGGGGAGGAGAAAATGGGTTGGAGAGTCCGAAACCCCCCAAAACTTTCCCGAGCCCCCCCTCTGCAACAACACTGCTACGAAGCGCGGGGAGCGAACAGGCACGACGCAAGAGAGGCCGAGTAACAGCGGGATTGGCGCTGAAGACTGGCGTTTCTTTTTGTCCCGAAGTTCCAGGAGACTTGACCCATTCGAATAAAGGGCTGGTTCCCGCTTCTCCCTAACGTAGAAACTCTCGCCCACTACAGGGGGTGCACAGACTGCATCCTCACTCAAAAGAGGCAACAAAATGCAGCACCTGCTCTGAAGCTCATCTGGTGCTCCCGTAGTTTGTGCTGTATTCGAAGAATCGCGTGCTAAAGGGTAACGCAAAAGTAACCTCTTTGCGTTGCCTTTTCTCCCAAAACGTAGAATATGCAGATCTTCAAAGATTTGAAGATTGTTCGAGAAACCTTAGTAATTCCCTCAACGGTTTTATATAAAAATAATAAACAAGCAGAGTGGGGAAGTACTCTAAGTACATGGTACTTAAAGTACTACTGTTCCCCGAGTTTGAAAAAAAAAATGGCGTATCGTCGTGTGAAAACTCCCTCTTTCAAGACGTCATCTGGTCATTTCTCTGAGTGAAGTAATGGCGGCAGTAAGACCGACACAAATAAGTGGCTTATAAGTTGATTGTGTCAAATAGCTCGTCAGCGAGAGTAAAACAACTACTCTGTGGAGACTTGACTTTATACAATATTTGCTGCCATTTCCGTAAAAAACCGATGCACCTCCGCTTACCTCTGGAGCAATGCGTACCAGTTAAAAAAACACTGTATAGGGAATGAAAGGGCGTAATGAAAGATTCTGTTAAAAGTACTGGCACTTTACCTTGAAATATATTGTATTTATGGTACATTACTTGAAGTACATTGCACCCGGTGTACTTACTGCTTTACTTGAAGTACATAACCTCTAATTTACTTTGTACTTTACTTTAAGTACATTGCACCCGGTGTACTTACTGCCTTACTTGAAGTACATAACCTCTAATTTACTTTGTATTTTACTTCAAGTACGTTTTAGATGTACTTCACGCAACATTGTAAACAAGCAAACACTGTATAAAATTCACGCTCACGCAGTGCTAAACCTCAAAGTACAAATGACACATTTGCAGTACATTATTGACCAAACAAACAAGAAAGTACAAAATAATTAGGCACGGAGAAGCAGAACCAGCTATTAAAGCACAATTTCGCTAACGAATCAAAACCTATGTACTTTCTTTTTACTTTAAAAAAAAACATATAAAAGTAACGTCAAAGTAACTTCAGAAGTAATTCGCTACTTTTTTTACGGTAATTATTAATTTTCTCAATTACTTTCCATTTGAGTAATTTCTACTCTACTCAAATTACTTTTGAGGCCAATACTCAGTAACTTAACTTAATTACTTTTTTTGAGTAACTTGTACATGTCTGGTGCACGTTAAAGACCCCAGGCTAGCAGTTGTACTGGACTGGCTAAATTGCTCATCTACAGCGAGTGACTCGTCGCAACTTTAAATGGCTGACCAACTACACGCTGTATAAATATCCCCACAACCACAATTATTATTAAGATATGATTATTGTTGTTCAAGACGAGTTTCGAAGAAACTCGTCTCGTCTCGGGCAATTATGCCCTAATTAAACTTGGTAATTTTTTTCGTCGAAATTGTTTGAGGTATCGCATTTAAATTAACAAGACAGTAAATATAATTACCATCTGCAGAATACAAATTAATGTATCTATTGTTCTTTTCACGTCGAGGAATAAATTAACTCAGGGAAAAAGATTTCTAATATTGCTCAAAATCGGCACGTCATAAAAAAAGTATTTTTTATTTTTTTATTTCACGTTTCTGGGACGTGTTTCTTTTAGCCTGTACACATTTTGGTAGGAGAGACTTGTTTCCTAGTCCTGGGCCTCTGAATATGCAAGAATACAACACTTCCGGCGGATTCTTGACAGTTTTTTTTTTCCAGCTTTTTATATTTTGCATTTATTGTTATGTTTATTTATTTATTATTTTTTACCAAAGGCACATTTATTTAGGTCGAAAAGACATAGCTTTGAACTTCCGAACCACCGAGCATGTATACGAGTAGTGCCTTCTGACAACGAGTTTCTAACAATGACCATCTACGCGATCTTTTATGCAGTGAAGAGCGGCAGTAGCTATACTTCGTTTCACCTTATGTTGTACCGCAGCAAATGCTAAAAGCGCGAGCTCATAGCGTTGGCAGCTGCTCTTAAAGGGACCATGAAGGCAGTTTCGAAGTTTTATTCGACGATTGAAATGGATGTCAGGCACGTCTCAGATACTGTTGACCAAGTTCTAGCCCGAACAGAAGTTTGGGTGCCGCACCAATCGAGCAAACAGGCGCAGTAATAATAGCGCCGGGAACGATGCCTGAGACCCCACCGAGGCGGCGGCAGAAAGGTGAACTAAAGTGCGCCGTTGAAGCGTGACGACAACGGGCTCCTCGTCTGGCGATTGGTTCAAACGATAGACGCGCTCTTGGTTTCGATTTCGGTGGTGAGATGTGATGAAAAAAGTTCATTTGAACGTTGGATAATCTTTTAAAGTTGTAGTTGGGAATTAATAGGTTTCATACCGTGTATAAAAGCATAATCTGAAGCGATCCCTCCGTTTGTCACTGGTTGAACGCATCCCGCACTGCTACCTCGGGCGCGTAACAAGCATCGAGCAACCGTGGAAAAAAAAGAAAAAGGTACGAGCGCCGGGGGCGGCGGACTTTTGGTTCTGGTTTCGTGCGTCGTCTCGTGTTCGCTTTGCGAACTGGTGTCTCACCAATCATGCCGCGTTTATGTGCAGTAGTAGGTTGCGCGAAAGGTCGGCTAAAGACGTGTGGTCGATCGGGCGACGTTAGTTTGCATAAACTGCCGACCGATGCAGCAATGCGCAGCATTTGGTTGCGCGCCGTCGTCTTGCGTAGAGCTGTGGACAGCGGTGTCAGGATTTGTTCGTTGCATTTCCGACCAGAAGACTTTGAGCAGCACCTTCACGTCAGCCGGAGTCGCTCTGAGGCGGCGACCGAGGAGCTGGTGGTAGGTCTGGGGCGCCTTCGTAAAGCGCCAATCCAGAGTTCTGCGTCCTTACCACCATCTCCCGTTCAGTCGGCGTGAGGACGCTGAACGGGAGCTCAAACTCGTTTGCGGGCGCGGCGTTGCCGCCCATTTCTTCCAGGTTTTCTTCACAGACCGCCGTGCACTATAGCGAACCACGGGAACCACACTGAGTGTGCACTAAATCCTACCGATGCCGACAGTGCTCCTTGACGTCACTTCTCTTTCCAGAGGCGAAAAAGGGAAGAAATCTGAATGTTTGTTTCGGTTTCGCAGATTTATTTGCAGGTACAGAAATAAGAGTCACAAAGTTCTAGAAAAAATTGTGTGGCATGCCAGGACCCCAATGCTTCCGAAAACACCTTCTTTTAAAAAAAAGTTAAATTGCCTTCATGGTCCCTTTAAGTCACGAGAGCTTGTGCCGCCGGGATGTGCCCCAGAGCAAGGAGCTCGCGCTTGTAGCCTTTCCTGCGGTACATCATAAGGTGAAACAGAGTATATACATATGCATAAATAATTTCAGATTAAAATAAGCTCGACCATGCTCTCTTTCCCCGTATTGTTTTCTTTAACAGTCCGAAATATCTGGGGGGGGGGGGGGAGGAAAAGACTGGAGCCCCCTTCCCCCCTTCCCCCCGTTTTTCTTCTTCCGACGCCACTGGTATTGGGTAGAATGCTCCTCGACCTCAAGTGGTGTCAGCTTCTGTGCTCTTTGCTCGGCGTTTCTTCCGTCTCAGAATATAAACCTCCAAAGCAATTACAAACTAAAAAATTGTCAAGGTGCAGGCGAGCTGGTGTATGTTGATCATGATGCAAAATCCCGAGACTGGGAATGAAATTCGAAAGAAATAGTGTAAGAAGAAAGAAAAAAGGGGACTGGAAAACGTCCCAAACTCAGCTGAGTTGAGTTTGAGACGTTGTCTTGAGCTGAGTTTGAGACGGACCTTTCCCCTTTTTCTGTCTTCTGACACGTTTTCTTTCAAATTTCATTCCCAGAGCTGAGTATGAGGCGTTGTCTGTCCCCTTTTTTGTCTTCTTACACTTTTTCTTTCAAATTTCATTCCCAGTGTCAGGATTTTTCATCATGTACAAACTAAACTTACTATATGCCAGCGTCACCCGGGCGGCGTTCCAGCAGATTACTATATACCAGCGTGCAAGGGGGTAGGGAGGCAGTTTGCCAGATCGCCTCAAGGTTTTTCTGAGCCTCAACCACCTGCCTGCCCCTGGCCGTTTCGAACTGGATGAGTATCGTTAAACAGTGCGTTCCTGTGATTACTACTACGTAAAGCGCCCCCCCCCCCCCCCCCCCCCCCCCCGGGCTGGCGGTCACAATTAGGGGTGTCGCGAACTTTTGTCGAACAAGATTTTTAGGTCGAACTTTAGGGGTTCGACTGGGTCGAACCGGTTCGACGAACCTTCGACCTTTTCACCAGATTCGACAGGTTCGACTTCGTGGACAGTGTGGCCAGACCTTTATACAAGCATGTCTAGGTTTGGAATTTTGTTTTTTATGAAAAGGGTTATTTTATTTTATAAACAGTTGCAATTAAAATAAACTAAGTCAAATCTCGTTAATTGAAACTCGAAGGGGACGGAAAATTTGTTTGAAGAAAGCAGAGTTTGAATTAACGGGAGTTTCTTCCCATAGAGTTGCATAGGATGGGACCTGCATGTTAGTTTGAATTAAGAGAGTTTGAATTAACGAGATTCGACTGTAATTCTAATCACTGAAGAAGTTAATAACTTAATTTTTTGTACTGTATTAACTGAAATAAGAAAAAGAAGAAGACGTGCTTCGAATAGGTCTGTGCTCTTTTCGTCTCTCTTATTTGTGGCTATATTTTAATAGTATCAACCTTCTCCACATTTTTCTTTGAGCCTAAACTAGTGTGAAGCCTGCCTCCAACTGTATGCGGGCAGGTGTGCCGGTCGGCTGGGGATTATTCCTCGGCTTTCCTGAAACGACTCCGCAATGTCCACCAGAACTCCCTCACTAACGGCAAGTCAAAGAGCTGCAACCGACAGATACAGCGTGAGTTCCTCGATATGCGGTACATCTCTTGCTAAATCGGAGTACGAAGCTTCCGCTGCTGACTTGGCAGAAGACCTCGCAGCTGGTCAACATTCAAATATCAACGTATGCGGAGGGCAAGTTCGTCTGCTTCTTGCGCAGGGGGTAGCGGTGACGTCAGAACGCCGAGCCCTGATTGGCTGATCGCGACCCCCCTATCTGAGCGTCGTCTGCTCCTTTGCAACGTCGTCTGCTCGCAACGACGTCTGCGTCTGTCTTACCTTTCCTGCGACTTTCCGAAGTACAGAGGCCAGATTCACAAAACCATTTTACACCAAAAGAGTGCGTAAGACAAAACGTGAGAACAAATTCGTATCCACGAAACGAAATTATCGTAAGTTTTGCTCAGGATACGACGGAATCCTATTGACGATCAACTCAGCATGGCCGACAGCGTCGCTCAGTTACTTGGTCGCGCCGATCAACGGACGTTTATTTTTGTACGTGCTCTTCTCACGCGTCCCCACTGCAAGCAGCAAGAAAAAAAGTAAAAAGTACTTGAAATAAACCACGACGAAGAAGAACGCTGGATCCACAAACACCCGGGAAATGCTCTAACGGCCACGATTCCACCGACCCCGAGTAAGCGAGCTCGGCGGATAGGCCTAGCAGGCACAGCGGTGCTCCGACGGTCCTTGGCCAAGACCGTCTGTCCACGACCGGCTGGCGTGCTGAATGGAATATGCCCGCACGACCCTTGTGAACCCTTCAATCTCTTCCTCTTGTCATCTCCTTGTTTTCCGAGGCAGCGGTGACTCTCGCCGGTGAAAAAGCGGTGAATCTCCGACAGACGCAGGAAAGGTAAAGCAGCCATCGCTTTGACTAGCAGACGTAAAGCAGACGATGTTAACTGCGCCGACCCGCCGACGCCGTTAAAGAGTGAGGAGTCTCGCCCCACACGAAAGGAGGGAAAAAGTATTTGGGAGGGAACTTGCGGACACTAACACGCTCACTCTCGGTTCTTAGCAAACAAACCTCGGCGCCTCGGGACACCTCGCCAGTGAGTCCTTTGACTTCTCTCCTTGATGCGCGTCTGCTAGTTGTTAAAAACAACGTACCGCTCGATTTATTTCGTCTGCCCTCTCTGAAAGGCGAAGTCGAGCTCGCTGGTAAAAACCTGCACTTCCGAAAGTCGCAGGAAAGGTAAGACAGACGCAGACGACGTTGCGAGCAGACGACGTTGCAAAGGAGCAGACGACGCTCAGATAGGGGGGTCGCGATCAGCCAATCAGGGCTCGGCGTTCTGACGTCACCGCTACTTCCTTTCTCATGCGCAGAAGACGAAAATGAGCTCACTTGCGAGGCGTATTGAATGCCGAAGAGTCACAGCTCTGTGACATGGAGCTCAACGACGACGAAGAAGGCTGGCAGACCAAAGGAGGTAAAAAACGCAAGAAGACTGACTCAAACTCAAGCAAAAGCACGGATACAGTTACCCACTCGCCGAAAGTGACAGAAGGGCTGACTGTCATCTTTGTATCAACGGTCGAAAACCAGCTCATCGCAGCACTCAGCAGCCTTAAACTGTCAAGTGCTTTGGAACAAATGTGCCCGGAGTGCATTCTTGAGGTCCGTCCTAACAAAAGACTCAACCTTATTGCAGTAGACACACGCAATGGCCAGACGACTCGAACGCTCCTTGCCTGCTCCGAGCTTTGTGGAATGAAGGTCAGAGCATATGAGCCGGTTCCGCGACACTACGCTGTCGGAGTGATCACAGACGTTGATCCTGCGCTTTCTGAAGTAGAGATCGAACAGAACGTGAGATCTCCGGAAGGTCGAGTGGCAAGGTTGCGACGACTTGGCAAGAGCACAGCAGTGAAGCTGTCCTTCTCTACAACAACACTGCCAAGTTACGTTTACCTAGGCCATGTCCGTCACCCAGTATCTCTATTCAAGGAACGCCCCATACAGTGCCGAAAGTGTTGCGCGTATGGACATCGAGAGGCGACTTGCAAGCGACCTCCTATTTGTAGCCGCTGCGGAGACTTACATGAGAGCAACACTGAGTGTTCGGCGCAAGAAAAGTGTGCCAACTGTGGACAACCTCACGCTGCCACATCTTCATCC
The DNA here is from genome assembly GCA_013358835.2 of Ixodes persulcatus. Classification (NCBI taxonomy): domain Eukaryota; kingdom Metazoa; phylum Arthropoda; class Arachnida; order Ixodida; family Ixodidae; genus Ixodes; species Ixodes persulcatus. Next base: position 27,015 of record JABSTQ010010457.1, read on the forward strand.
TGCCCCAAATGGAAGAAAGTGAGACTCGCAACTACGCACGTCAACATGCCGTTGATTTTCGTGCTGCAAGGACAGCTGTCCAACAGTCTAAGACAGCCAACGCAACTCAAAATGGTCAGCCCCCTCCAAGCCCACCGAAAAGAAGGAATGATCCCATCGAGGAGCGTAATGTCAGCGCTATGGATTACGCTGCAGCACTTCATCAAAAAGGCAAAACTACGAAAGGAGAATCTCAATCGAACAACCACCACACATGCACTGTGGAATCGAAAGCCGACATTGTCAGACCAGCATTGAATGTGACGCCTGCACTGAAGCCGCAGCCTCCTCCCAGCCCGAGTGCTGAACCCACAGCTAAATCTGCATGGGAAAGCTGGATTCCACTGCTTCAGAAGGCAACCCGCATGGCTTGCGCTTTTCTATCTACTGTCGATGCGCAGTGGGCACGACTTCTCCTCTCATTTCTTAAAATGATTATTCCTCTTATGGAATCATAGTAAAGGGAGGGAAAGCCAACAGGCCGCGTCAACGAATCCGGAACTCCAAATTCCCATCAATTCTCCAATGGAACGTGAACGGCCTCCGTACACGCATTCCTGAACTTCGGCAAATTCTACAGCAGAGAACCATAGATGTAATTGCACTTCAAGAAACCAACATCCTTCACGGTGAGGTACAACTCTCTCCATATGTTTTCTACAATTCCACCACAATTGACTCAAATACTAGGTCTCGAGTTTCACTTATGGTGAGATCAAGCCTCCATCAAAGCGTCCTGGACCTTTCAGATCTCTGCTCATCAACGGCAGAATATGCGGGAGTCACAGTAAGGCTCGGCACGCAGGACACCACAATAGTTTCTATTTACGTAGCCCCTGGGTGCACATGGGACCCAGATGTGTTGCACCAAATTCAACAGAGAGCTAAAGGTGAACTTTTATTAGCTGGAGATTTCAACGCACACAACATCAACTGGGGTGATAGCAGAACCAACAGAAGGGGAAGACGCCTGGAAGACACCATTGCGGCCCTGGACCTCACAACTCTAAACAGCGGAGCACCCACATTCATCCGTAAAGGGGTCAGAAAAAGCGTCCTTGATCTCACATTTGCATCGCCTGCGATCAAAGTGGCGTGGGCAATACAACCAGATACATGGAGTAGCGACCATGTTCCCATCATTATAGCCTCGCCGAAAGCAAGTGCAGTCGCCACCAGAACATGCAAAGTAGTCAACTGGGACCTTTACCGTGAATACATGGCAGCATCGGTAACTACGGCTGACGCTACAGACCTACCTGCCATCATTGAAAACTGCATTCGACGAGCGACCCGACTGGTGAAGGTTCCCATCACGCGACCTGTGCCGGACCTAGAGTTTCTCAACCTCCGAGCGGCACGGAGACAAGCCCAACGACGAGCTATGCACACAGATACAAAATACGACTGGGTACGTTACAAAAAAATAGACGCGGCGTTCAGGAGGCACACGAAAAAATTGTAACGCTATCAGTGGGCTCAAAAATGTATTTCCTTCGGGAATCCGAGGGGAGCCGCGCAAGCTTGGCGGTTAGTTGGCGCCCTGGCAGCTGCGAAGGTCCCTCGTCACCCAACTGCAGCACTCGCCATCAGGAACGACAAAACCATGACTGAAACGGCTGAACTGCTAGCTGATGAATTTGCATGCCCCCTTCCTCCACCAGCCGGGGTTTTACCCCAAGAGCGGACAGGCACTTCCATTTCTGAAACATCTACAGCAGATGACGACTTCACCATCTATGAACTGCAGTGTGCGCTCCGACATTGCAAACGCCGAAGTGCACCCGGGCCAGATGGAATCAGATATCAAGCATTAAAAAACATAGACCAAGCTCATCATCCAGAACTTTTAGAGACACTCAACTCAATATGGAGAACAGGCATTCTGCCTATGACCTGGCTAGAATCAATCGTAATTCCGGTTTTGAAATGCGGTAAGCCGAGCCACTCCTCCTCATCCTATAGACCTGTGTCCCTGACAAGCTGCCTTGGAAAGCTGCTTGAGCGCATGGTCTTGAGACGCCTGACATGGCACCTAGAGCAATCAAAAGCGATGCCACACCAGCTGTCAGGATTTCGTGCGAAGAGGTGTACAGCAGACGCAATGGGCGACTTGGCATCTGCACTCGAAGAGGCAAAAGCACGCCGCAACATGCTTCACTGTGTATTTTTAGACATAAAACGGGCATTTGATACACTTCCGCATAATGTTATCCTCCAGCGCCTCAGACATCTCGGAGTAAAAGGAAAAATGCTCGAATATATTAAGGCATTTCTCTCTGGTAGAACGATCCGAGTCAGGGTCCCGGGAGCGCTTAGCAGTCCACGTACTGTGACTCAGGGCGTTCCTCAGGGAAGTGTCCTGAGTCCTTTACTTTTCAATGTGGCCATGGCAACGCTTCCAAGCTCACTTCGCCAGCAGGGACCATTCCTTGTACAGATAGCCATCTATGCAGATGATGTGGCTCTTTGGTGCGCTGGCCCAACTCGAAGGGCAAGGAAGATTCGTTGTCAACTCCAAGAGGCCCTCAATACAATCTGCAATGCCATCGAAAAACTCGGACTGACACTTTCCCCTGAAAAAACAGCAGCGCTGCTTTACCGTCCGAGAGGACGCCCCCCCGAACGAGCGCTGCAACTCAAGATGGCTGGGATGCCAATCAAGAGAGTGAGGACACACAGATATCTTGGATTGCTGTTGGATGATCGGGTAACCTGGAGACCGGAAGTCCGCAAAGTTCTCTCCAAATGCCGCAGCCTTCTCGGAGTTCTGCGGTGCCTCCGCGGCCATACCTGGGGAACACCACAGCACGCCCTCCTTCTGTTATATAAAGGTTTAATCCTTTCCCGCCTACATTATACTCTGCCACTTCTCAACATCGGACCGGCACAACAACGTGATGTTGAAACATTTCACCGTGTGGCACTAAGGATGTGCGTCGGACTGCCGCGATACGCGGGAAACGTTGCCACACTCGTTGCTGCCGAAGAATGGCCTGTTTTTCTCCGGGCTGATGAGCGCGCCTGTCGTCACCTTGCCAGAATTCATGGTGTGTCCTCTGGGAGTTCACTACTCTCACACGTCCTTGATCGCCCGAACTCCCGCTTTGGCTATTTGGCGAGACAGTTCGAAGATCTTATAGGACCACCCGGACATATCCCTCCACTCCCGCAGCCCCATCTAGAAGTACCACTGACGATAAGTGAAAACCTCCCTTACATGCATAGCAAGGCGAGTGTTTCTGGAACAATTTCTCGCCTTTTGACCCAGGAACTACTCTACACAAAGTATACTGGATGGCTGCAAGTATACACCGACGGTTCCACTAGTCCGGCGACGGGAACTACGACGACAGCAGTCTTCATCCCAACTCACAACGTCTGCATTGCAGACAGACTGAACCTCGCCACAACCTCTACTACTGCGGAGTTGGTGGCTATTTGGCGGGCTTTGGAGCTGCTAGTGCGAAGTGGAACGCCAGGGAGAGCAGTCATCCTCACAGATTCGAAATCTGCTCTTCAACTTCTTCGGAATCTCGAGACTGGCACTCCATTGACTGCAACAACTGTAGCATCTGCCAGGTCGGCTGAAAGAAAGGGCTGGCAACTTGCTTTTCAGTGGTGTCCTGCACATACTGGAATTGCGGGAAATGAGAAAGCGGATGCCCTTGCTACTGAAGCCCATGGACTTGAGACCCCAACCATTTCCCTTCGCCGGTACAACGAAGCATGGCGATTTATACGAAATTTCTACCAGAAGCGCCACCCACACCGAGAGACGGCAGAAGGACGGCCCCCTCCAGCAATCCCCCGCAAGCTGTCAAGAGAACAAGCGTCAATGTTACATCGGCTGAGGGCAAACTGCGCAAACACAAGATCAACTCTGCACAAACTTCAACGAGTCAATAGTCCTGATTGCCTGCACTGTGGAGCCCTAGAGGACATTGAACACGTGCTACTATTATGCACAGAATACGAAGAAGAGCGTAAAACCTTGTTTCAACGCTACACTCTCAATGGACTTCCTTCCTCCACGACTCGGGAACTCCTCATCCCAGAAGCCCCACGTCGCCTAGCCCAGAGGGCTTACAAAGACCTCTTGGAGTTTTTGAGTGAGACTGGTTTGGCAGACCGTCTTTGACCTAATACCGCACACCGCAAACAGCAAGGTTGTTAAATTGAAACCCACACTTGTGCCAAAGCCCCATCACATTATTGGACTGGTTTCGAAATTTCCACACTATCTCTTTTAGCCACCTACGGCTCCTCCCCCTTCCCCAAGCCGGGTAGCGACTCGCCCCGTACAGGAGGCCAACATCTCTCCCGGCTTTCCCTTTCCTTCTCTGGACCTCATTACAAGAAGAAGAAGAAGAACTGAAATAACCAATCAGCGGTGCCCCTAATTCATCCCTTAGCCATCACCATCCAATCCGAAGCCAACTGGCCAGCCTGTCGCGCATGCGCACACGAGTCGAACCTCAATACAAGGTTCGTCGAATTTTCTACTAAAAGTTCGAAAAAGTCGAACCTGGTCGAACTCGAACCTCGGCCGGTTCGCGACACCCCTAGTCACAATTACTGATCTGCACACGTCACTCTGCACTGGCAAATATTCCAGCACATCCGGGACACTCCTCGTCTCATTTAAAGGGGCCCACCAACAATTTTTGACTGGTTTGAAGTTCGCGCTGAAACGGAGCTCCATGAAAGCAGGAACACCGAGGGAAAAAAATATTACAGAAATTCGCAATATTTTGTGAGTTATTAGCAAATTAAATATTGCAGAAAACAACTTTAAATAAGCAAAACATCGCTCTTCATGACGTAAAATGAAACAGTTTAGCGATTGGAGCAAAGCGGTTGGCCAATTGGACGCGAGTTTGGTTGATAGCCCGTCGGCCCGGTCGGCCATTAGGCCTCGCTGCAACTAGAGCACTATATAGCTCCTACGCAGCAGAGTAGCGCAATCCTTTGATCCGCGTGTTTTGCCGACAACATGGCCGACAGAGCAGCTCGGCGCGAGTCACGTGGTACTCAGGGTTCCAGGAGGCGGCCCGCCCTATGGGAGAATACATGGAGATCGACGCAACACGGCTGATTAAAAAATAAACGGCGAGTTCACACTTTTCAAAACTAGTCTGTCGTGAAGTTAGTAAAGCACTAAACACTTTATCAAAGTTTTAATAATATCGGACGCGTGTGCAAATTTTGAGAAGGCAATTTCCAAGGCAATGGCGTTTGAAGCAGACGATTCTTGCTCGCAGCGGAGATGGGCTTTTTGGGTTGGCTGGAGCGGGTCACGTGAACGCTGTTACGTCGCCACGTCGTCTGCTGCATGATGCTGCTCATGCAATTTTTAAAAAAAAAAATACGTCCTTATTTGGCACACAACTCAGCGCAAATTATTCTAAAATGTTCCTTTATTATTTCAAAAAACTATTGTCGTTCCGTACATCCCCACAATATTGAAGAAACAACGATTTTCTCACGTTCCCCATGCATTTCTGACCGGAGTTGGAACCTCCGGGCGTTCGCCGCTAGTCGCCAAGAGATGGCGTTCAGGATTGCGCTACTCTGCTCCGGAGCTATATAGTGCTCTAGCTGCAACCACCGTAGCTTTGGAATCGGGCTGCCATCATCGATGAATTTACCGGGCTTATCGGATTTTGAGCGCCGGATTCTTAAAAAGGAGTGCGGAGCTGGGTGTCGCGCCGTACGAGGGCACACCACGCAAGCGCCGCGACGAGCCCGCTTTGACAGCCGCGGAAGCCTCGTCTCCCGCAACTACGCCACCGGAGGCACCTCGGCGAGTAGGAGCTACTACACCGCTGGGAGGCGCGCATGAGCGACGAGGCGTGAGGCGTTGTTTTCGCCCTTTTTGAACTTTAATTTGCAACTTTATTAGCGCTATAAAAACGACTTTTTAGAGAAATAATGACGGTTAACGTGTGATATACTTTATTCCGCTTCAAAATTTCTGGGACGGCTCTCGCCAATCACGAAACCCAGTGAATGTGACGTATAGTGAAAGGGAGCGCCGTTATGCGCGCGCATTCGGCACCTCGCGGCGCCACCGTCGGAGGAGGTGTTTCCGAGTTGTCAAATTAAAATATGATGCGCTAATATTTTTAAACTCTTTCGTTGTCCACTGGGTTTCCGGGACCACTAGCGTGGAGAAACCGCAAAAAAAAGTAGACGCTCAAATACTGTTGGAGGGCCCCTTTAATTGCCTGACCAACTTCGCGCAGTCTAAATATCACACCCAAACCAAACATTTCTAAACCTGATTTCGTGAAAACCAGTGAGGCATGAAAACGTTATTTGAAACTGAAACTGTGGTGGAACATGAAAACCGGACTTCAAACTTGGCGCACTTGGACTTGAAAGAAATTCGAAACCTTCGAAGTTTTTTTTCGAATTAAGCCCTAAAGGAGAATCGAAACCTTCGAACTTTTCGAACTTTATGTAGAAAAAAATTCGAAATCTTCAAATTATTGAACTTTATGTCTATACACGAACTCATCTCTGTGACGTCATGGCGCGGTGGTGGCGCGTCGGTCGCACTTCCGGTCTGGGGCTGTGGGCAGAAGTCCCCATGCCAGACGTGTATTCCTGCGTTGTTTTGAAAGGAACCAGACAAAAACCTGCCTTCTCGTCAAAACGCCGCGACTGGGGCCGTACCAAAAGTCTCGAGAAAGGTTTGAAGGTCAGTTTTCACGTGCTCGGATCGTCCGAGAATTTGAATATGTGCCGTGAAAAGGGAAAAGCAGACGCCGTCGGACAACGATTGCTTGGGCGGGAAGCACTTTGGGTTGAATTCACGGATACTTGTGGTCATCAGATTTATTTGTTTTGTTCCAACATAAACGCCAAACAACCGTCAAGTTGTGCGGACCGCCTGCGGACTACGTTCAGTGCGTCTTCAAGTCCAAACGGCCGCCTGATTGTTTGAACTGTCGTCTGCTCTTTCAAACGTTTCTGCTTGTCGTCTGCTCTCTTAGACGACGCCGGTCCGTAGACCAAATGTTGGCCCGGTACTTGCGATAAGAAGTAAGTACAGGCCTCAAAAGACTTAAATTTGAAGGTTGGTAAGCAGGCTCGATGTAAACTGTAGATACAAGGAGATGTTGATCATTGTTACCAGTGACCATCACCGACTTGTTATGCCTAATTCAGTTGGTCCGATTCAGCATGCGATTGTCAGTATCGACGTCGACCATCTCAGCTACGGTTCACGCTTTTGCAGCCCGAGCGGCGTCGCGACTGAAAATTCCGAGCGAAATCTCATCATGCGAATCAGGCTTTAGCGTACATTCTGCGGCGTCCACGCGGAATGAATCGCCACATGTCACATTATTCACGCGAAGTTTTGCGGTGTAACGAGCCTCGGTAATTTCGCTGACGCCGCTCAAGATAGTCTGACATCGTCGGGAAGACGTAGAACCAACAATTTGAACGCGAAAAAGGGCAGGGGGACTCACGCTGACGCCGACAACATCGCATTTCAATGGTGTGTTTATGGGCGACGGCGAGCTTCTTGCCCACACCCCCAACGCGCATGCGCGGCGCCGGTGGCGTCCGCTAGGGGCGCACCGGGCGCTCCGGTTTGTTTGTAAACCGAATTTCAGATCCAAAGAAATTCGAAACATTCGAATCTTTCTAATTTCAAGTTTGGAAAGTTCGAAATCTTCGAATTTCTCGAACCTCAAGTAAAAAAATATTCGAAATAATTGAACCCAAACTTTTAGAAACCGAGAAATCTTCGAACTTTTCGAAGTCGAAACTCCACGATTTTTTAAAGTTGCGAATTTTTCGAATTCGAATCTCCGTACAGTCGAAAATATCAGAACCTTTCGATCTCGAACATCAGTTCGGTTCGAAAATATCGAAACCTTTCGAATTCGAACCTAGGGTGGTTTGCGGCATCCCTACCAGTCCCCCTTCCCCAAGCCGGGTAGCGACTCGCCCCGTACAGGAGGCCAACATCTCTCCCGGCTTTCCCTTTCCTTCTCTGGACCTCATTACAAGAAGAAGAAGAAGAACTGAAATAACCAATCAGCGGTGCCCCTAATTCATCCCTTAGCCATCACCATCCAATCCGAAGCCAACTGGCCAGCCTGTCGCGCATGCGCACACGAGTCGAACCTCAATACAAGGTTCGTCGAATTTTCTACTAAAAGTTCGAAAAAGTCGAACCTGGTCGAACTCGAACCTCGGCCGGTTCGCGACACCCCTAGTCACAATTACTGATCTGCACACGTCACTCTGCACTGGCAAATATTCCAGCACATCCGGGACACTCCTCGTCTCATTTAAAGGGGCCCACCAACAATTTTTGACTGGTTTGAAGTTCGCGCTGAAACGGAGCTCCATGAAAGCAGGAACACCGAGGGAAAAAAATATTACAGAAATTCGCAATATTTTGTGAGTTATTAGCAAATTAAATATTGCAGAAAACAACTTTAAATAAGCAAAACATCGCTCTTCATGACGTAAAATGAAACAGTTTAGCGATTGGAGCAAAGCGGTTGGCCAATTGGACGCGAGTTTGGTTGATAGCCCGTCGGCCCGGTCGGCCATTAGGCCTCGCTGCAACTAGAGCACTATATAGCTCCTACGCAGCAGAGTAGCGCAATCCTTTGATCCGCGTGTTTTGCCGACAACATGGCCGACAGAGCAGCTCGGCGCGAGTCACGTGGTACTCAGGGTTCCAGGAGGCGGCCCGCCCTATGGGAGAATACATGGAGATCGACGCAACACGGCTGATTAAAAAATAAACGGCGAGTTCACACTTTTCAAAACTAGTCTGTCGTGAAGTTAGTAAAGCACTAAACACTTTATCAAAGTTTTAATAATATCGGACGCGTGTGCAAATTTTGAGAAGGCAATTTCCAAGGCAATGGCGTTTGAAGCAGACGATTCTTGCTCGCAGCGGAGATGGGCTTTTTGGGTTGGCTGGAGCGGGTCACGTGAACGCTGTTACGTCGCCACGTCGTCTGCTGCATGATGCTGCTCATGCAATTTTTTAAAAAAAAAATACGTCCTTATTTGGCACACAACTCAGCGCAAATTATTCTAAAATGTTCCTTTATTATTTCAAAAAACTATTGTCGTTCCGTACATCCCCACAATATTGAAGAAACAACGATTTTCTCACGTTCCCCATGCATTTCTGACCGGAGTTGGAACCTCCGGGCGTTCGCCGCTAGTCGCCAAGAGATGGCGTTCAGGATTGCGCTACTCTGCTCCGGAGCTATATAGTGCTCTAGCTGCAACTAGAGCACTATATAGCTCCTTCGGAGCAGAGTAGCGCAGAGCCGTTTATACTGAGAGAGTTTGGCCTTCTTAAGGAGATTTTGACAGCCTGACAACCACAGCAGCGTAGTCTGACAACCGGGGGATGACTACTTCCGTCCGCCATATTGTGGCTCTGACTCATAGGAACTCTACGCGATTTCTCAGGAATGAACAAGACAAAGAAGTAACGCCATATTGTGTTACCGCGAAATCCGCTTGTTCTAGCGGCCAACAAGCTCCGCCCATTGGCCAAACTCTCTCAGTATAAACGGCTCTGGAGTAGCGCAATCCTGAACGCCATCTCTTGGCGACTAGCGGCGAACGCCCGGAGGTTCCAACTCCTGTCAGAAATGCATGGGGAACGTGAGAAAATCGTTGTTTCTTCAATATTGTGGAGATGTACGGAACGACAATAGTTTTTGACATAATAAAGGAACATTTTAGAATAATTTGCGCTGAGTTGTGTGCCAAATAAGGACGTAATTTTTTTTAAAACTTGCATGAGCGGCATCATGCAGCAGACGACGCGGCGACGTCACAGCGTTCACGTGACCCGCTCCAGCCAACCCAAAAAGCCCATCTCCGCTGCGAGCAAGAATCGTCTGCTTCAAACGCCATTGCCTTGGAAATTGCCTTCTCAAAATTTGCACACGCATCCGATATTATTAAAACCTTTGATAAAGTGTTTAGTGCTTTACTAACTTCACGTCAGACTAGTTTTGAAAAGTGTGAACTCACCGTTTATTTTTTAATCAGCCGTGTTGCGTCGATCTCCATGTATTCTCCCATAGGGCGGGCCGCCTCCTGGAACCCTGAGTACCACGTGACTCGCGCCGAGCTGCTCTGTCGGCCATGTTGTCGGCAAAACACGCGGATCAAAGGATTGCGCTACTCTGCTCCGTAGGAGCTATATAGTGCTCTAGCTGCAACCACCGTAGCTTTGGAATCGGGCTGCCATCATCGATGAATTTACCGGGCTTATCGGATTTTGAGCGCCGGATTCTTAAAAAGGAGTGCGGAGCTGGTTGTCGCGCCGTACGAGGGCACACCACGCAAGCGCCGCGACGAGCCCGCTTTGACAGCCGCGGAAGCCTCGTCTCCCGCAACTACGCCACCGGAGGCACCTCGGCGAGTAGGAGCTACTACACCGCTGGGAGGCGCGCATGAGCGACGAGGCGTGAGGCGTTGTTTTCGCCCTTTTTGAACTTTAATTTGCAACTTTATTAGCGCTATAAAAACGACTTTTTAGAGAAATAATGACGGTTAACGTGTGATATACTTTATTCCGCTTCAAAATTTCTGGGACGGCTCTCGCCAATCACGAAACCCAGTGAATGTGACGTATAGTGAAAGGGAGCGCCGTTATGCGCGCGCATTCGGCACCTCGCGGCGCCACCGTCGGAGGAGGTGTTTCCGAGTTGTCAAATTAAAATATGATGCGCTAATATTTTTAAACTCTTTCGTTGTCCACTGGGTTTCCGGGACCACTAGCGTGGAGAAACCGCAAAAAAAAGTAGACGCTCAAATACTGTTGGAGGGCCCCTTTAATTGCCTGACCAACTTCGCGCAGTCTAAATATCACACCCAAACCAAACATTTCTAAACCTGATTTCGTGAAAACCAGTGAGGCATGAAAACGTTATTTGAAACTGAAACTGTGGTGGAACATGAAAACCGGACTTCAAACTTGGCGCACTTGGACTTGAAAGAAATTCGAAACCTTCGAAGTTTTTTTTTCGAATTAAGCCCTAAAGGAGAATCGAAACCTTCGAACTTTTCGAACTTTATGTAGAAAAAAATTCGAAATCTTCAAATTATTGAACTTTATGTCTATACACGAACTCATCTCTGTGACGTCATGGCGCGGTGGTGGCGCGTCGGTCGCACTTCCGGTCTGGGGCTGTGGGCAGAAGTCCCCATGCCAGACGTGTATTCCTGCGTTGTTTTGAAAGGAACCAGACAAAAACCTGCCTTCTCGTCAAAACGCCGCGACTGGGGCCGTACCAAAAGTCTCGAGAAAGGTTTGAAGGTCAGTTTTCACGTGCTCGGATCGTCCGAGAATTTGAATATGTGCCGTGAAAAGGGAAAAGCAGACGCCGTCGGACAACGATTGCTTGGGCGGGAAGCACTTTGGGTTGAATTCACGGATACTTGTGGTCATCAGATTTATTTGTTTTGTTCCAACATAAACGCCAAACAACCGTCAAGTTGTGCGGACCGCCTGCGGACTACGTTCAGTGCGTCTTCAAGTCCAAACGGCCGCCTGATTGTTTGAACTGTCGTCTGCTCTTTCAAACGTTTCTGCTTGTCGTCTGCTCTCTTAGACGACGCCGGTCCGTAGACCAAATGTTGGCCCGGTACTTGCGATAAGAAGTAAGTACAGGCCTCAAAAGACTTAAATTTGAAGGTTGGTAAGCAGGCTCGATGTAAACTGTAGATACAAGGAGATGTTGATCATTGTTACCAGTGACCATCACCGACTTGTTATGCCTAATTCAGTTGGTCCGATTCAGCATGCGATTGTCAGTATCGACGTCGACCATCTCAGCTACGGTTCACGCTTTTGCAGCCCGAGCGGCGTCGCGACTGAAAATTCCGAGCGAAATCTCATCATGCGAATCAGGCTTTAGCGTACATTCTGCGGCGTCCACGCGGAATGAATCGCCACATGTCACATTATTCACGCGAAGTTTTGCGGTGTAACGAGCCTCGGTAATTTCGCTGACGCCGCTCAAGATAGTCTGACATCGTCGGGAAGACGTAGAACCAACAATTTGAACGCGAAAAAGGGCAGGGGGACTCACGCTGACGCCGACAACATCGCATTTCAATGGTGTGTTTATGGGCGACGGCGAGCTTCTTGCCCACACCCCCAACGCGCATGCGCGGCGCCGGTGGCGTCCGCTAGGGGCGCACCGGGCGCTCCGGTTTGTTTGTAAACCGAATTTCAGATCCAAAGAAATTCGAAACATTTGAATCTTTCTAATTTCAAGTTTGGAAAGTTCGAAATCTTCGAATTTCTCGAACCTCAAGTAAAAAAATATTCGAAATAATTGAACCCAAACTTTTAGAAACCGAGAAATCTTCGAACTTTTCGAAGTCGAAACTCCACGATTTTTTAAAGTTGCGAATTTTTCGAATTCGAATCTCCGTACAGTCGAAAATATCAGAACCTTTCGATCTCGAACATCAGTTCGGTTCGAAAATATCGAAACCTTTCGAATTCGAACCTAGGGTGGTTTGCGGCATCCCTACCAGTTCATGTGTTGACTAGTCAACCCCCCCCCCCCCCCCCCCCCCCCCCCCCCCCCCCCGCCCCCTTTCTCCTCCTCCTTCCGCGCCACGCCGCCGCCGATCTGTTGACTACCGCGCCGCCCACACGCCGCCGCCGGAGGTACAAACACCGGCGCGCCGCCGCAGCCGATTTTTGACCGGCGCACACAGTGAGCGTGAAAGGATTCGAGTTACTCCGGCGGGTCAGACGGGTCTTGTCACGTGACAACACAAATAGAAAAACGCTGGTTGTGGGTAGGGTTACGAACGCGAAGGTACAAAATCTGTACCCTGGAGTAAGATCAAATAAATTTTGGAACACAGCCATTATTCGACGCGCGTCATCGTCGCCGCCGTCGCCGCCGCCGTCGCCGCCCGCTACACAGGCCCGCCGGCCCGCTGAGCTGAGTGAGTTGGCCTTGTGCCGTGCACTTGTGCGCGTCAGTCCCTTGGCACACGAGGTTGTCGTTCCGCCTGTGACGTTTGGACAATCACACCGTTCCTTCCTCCTGCGTGTTAGGTGTCCGCCACTGTTGCCTAGTCCGACGAAACATGCCTGCAAGGATAACCAAGGTGAGCCCATTTCGCGATCTGTTAGGGGAACTTCCATTTGCACCTTCTCCGAGACGCACAAACCTCACAAGAGGAAAGCGACACCGGTTACATAACTATGCGGAAATCTCTTCGGCTATCCTTGCGCCTGTCGCTTCGGACGTCTCATGCGGTCTCATTTTTTTGATCGCGGACGGACGCACTGATTGAATGGAAGCAAAGTTTTGCCAGCCGGCTCGATTAATTTCTCCATTCATATTGTTGCCATGGTTCAGTGGCTCGGTTAAACAAGACGACCCCCCCCCCCCCCCCTCCCCCTCCCTCCCCCTTTTCCACACACAAACACACACCTTTTTCTACGAAGTTTAGAGATCGTGTTTAGGAGTCTGGCCATTAAAAATGTACGCCTTATCATCAGATTAGTTTTTTTTTTTTCATTGGCTAGTTGTTATTTTTTGAAGGACCGTTTCCTTGAAACCGGAGGCATTAAATGCACCTTCGACTACAAAGTGTACAGGCGGCGACCTTAAAGTATATGTGGTTTTTCCTCCGGTCTGACGAACAAATATGTTTCTAAGCGAGGGCAGACAGGGTTCTGGCCCCGTCCATTCTTGCTTCACGTACTCGCGGTGCTAAAGGTCGGTCGATAAAGACGTGCTTTCATGGGTGAGAGTAACGGACACCGACCCTGATAAGATGATAAGAGGTTACCTTGGAAGATTTTTCGGGATAACCCCGCACGCGCCCATAGAATCCTAGCAGAGACTCTTACTGGCGGAAGTTGTCAGGGAAAGAAAAATCTGTGATCATCGACATATCTCATTCCCCCCCCCCCCCCCCCCCCCCCCCCCCCCGTCGTAGAGGTCCCTCTTTCCTATGGGTACAGAATTTTCTGGATGACGAGGCCGCTAGAGAGGAGACCATACCTCGGCGTGGGTTGTCTTATTCGTAAATGGTAGCGGTACATTTTACTCAGTCTTTGTGCCGTGCACGACTGTAACGCCTCCAGCAATGTAGCGTGTACTGTTATACCCTCAGACTGACGCCGGAATCATTGAAGTTCTTTACTCCATCAAAGGGTGCTGCATCATATCCGCCGGTTATTCCTGTAAGCCTGAGTAGCTGGAGTTAAAAGATTGGGTAATATGGTACGAAGGAGTTGTCGCACTATAGTCCCTGACGGTATGATGGCGGCAGGGAGGTCACTCAGTTGTGCCACCCCCATTCCTACCTTTGGTAATGCGTGTGCGTCTTGTGAACTTCAAGCGTACGTGCGTAGGCGAAGTACGAAGGAATGCAATGAGTGTTTACTGGAGGCCGGGTCTCCTAAAGAGACACCCCGTCGTTTTCATCCCGTCATGGACCACATTCTACCGTATTCACTTGCATATTAAACACGCTTTCTTTTTTTTTCTGAAGAATCGATGCAAATTTGGGTTCATTGCACGGGGCACTATTTCAAGCGAAATATATTGGATTGCTGAAATGGGTTTACAAATAGGTGAAGGAATGCAGCACCGAAATAACGCAAGGACCAAGAGCTCGTTGACAAATAACTTAACAACCGAAATGTTTGCTTCTGAAAAAGACTCAACTTTACGGTAAAAAGGCGGGTACGCTCTCGGCCTCAATTCACACATTGAGTTTATTATTTTTCTGCTTTCCCTTTACCCTGAATTGGAAAGCTCGTCGATGTCACTGGCCGCATCTTCGTCCTCGTGATTCCCAAGCATGGGGTCCCCGAGTGCCCTTCTGCTCTGCCGTCATACTTCTCGGCAGGTCGAAGTTGATGGGGTTTCAATCCACATTTACAATCTGGGAGAGGATGAAGTTCTTGCCTTCGCGCATCCTCATGAGAACCTGGTCAAGCGTTTTTCAAACTTTGTTCCTTGGAGTGGCAGCCGCGTGCATTGTCAACTCCTCTACGCACACGGCAATCTCAATTAGAATTACTAAGGTTTAATTAGTTTGGCATAATTAACTTTTCAATTAGGGAAAATAAACATATGTAGTTTCAGTTACAAACTTGATGGGCATCATCGGAAACGACTAGGTATGTATATCAGTCAATTTTCAAAAGGTTTAAAGTGTACGCTTTGCTTTAGAGAGTCCTGAAAATTATTCAAACCTCTATATGCCCTTGCGGCTTTTCTGCGTCATATTATGTACATTTTTTGCTCTGCCAGTCCTGCACAGCTGTAGCACAAGCGGTATTTTTTTTGCGCACCTCTACACATCCCATGCGCTTGTCTTACTAAAGTCTACAGATTTAGTGGTTTTGGATGGCACTCTGCAAGTTTCCATGGAAACCGCATGTTTATTTTCACTAAACAAAACGCAATGTACTTCATCATACTTGTTTCTCGGCAGTGACTAATACGGCACCAGTTGTTTTTTCTGTATGATGAGCCTTTTTTGCTGTAAAATTTTGCAGATGTTTGTTAAAACACCTGGTATATCCTCACTCCGTTTCAGCATAGCCTGGCAAAAAGTGAATGGTACGGCCCCCTCAAGCCAATCAGAGTGATGGAGCAACCCACATGACTGTTCTTCTCAAGCACTTCTTAAAAAAAAAAGTGCACACAATTGATACATTGTCACGTGTCTCACTCCCACTTTCCGATTGGCTTGCTGGGGACAGAGTTTTTGCCCATTTGCCAAGTTATGGTGAAATGGTTCTGTGTTTTCTGTTCATTTGTTTGGAGTCCGTGGGTGCTCATGCACATTTCTACTCATTGACATATTCGGTACTTCTCGGTCTGTTTTGCTCTGAAGATAATTTACCAATTCCCCAGCATTTGTGAAGAAAGTCCCCCGTTAAATAAAAGAAAGGCAAAATTGAGATGTTTGCCACGGCAGTAGGTAACCCCGATTCGTCCCTTGCCACATTCTTTTGTAACGTCTTGAAGTTTAACATATCTCTGCTTGCTTCACTCCCCCTTGCAGTGATGTCATTTCAGCGCCAAACTGTGCCAAGGGGCTAACCCTGCTACATCCTGCTACATTGTGCCAACATATGGGTAATCTGCGCCAAGCCTGTGCCAAAAAAACAGTTTCGGTCGTCTTTCAAAACTGAAACTAAACTGAGTACCTTAATAGACCGATCTCACCAGCCAGTTTGACTACGCCACCGCTGCCGCAATGCATCGAGGGAACTTTAGTCTTTTTGCACGTGCGACAGCCTAGCTGGAGCACTGCGCGTTTAAAGCACGAGAAGGAACGAGCCCTCGCGTGCACGGCCGTCTGCCTCCTGAGAACTAAAGTTATGGCGGCGTCACGCATGCGCCGAACACTTGGTGAGATCGGTCTACTGAGCATGCACGTGTTATGTGCTGCAAGCGGGCCGCTTGACACACAGTACCCTGCATCAATCGTCCATCCGGTCTTGCATGGTTTTCCCGCTGTCTCGTGTTTCGCGCTCTCGTCGTCTCAAAAATCTCGTCTCGCGTCTTTTCTTTTTTTAGATATTTTTAACGATAGACGCTGGTGTGTGCGGACGCTTCGACGCTAGCATGCCGGCTACCAGCCATGCCGTCATGCTGTGAAACGAAACCGCGTTTTTGTGCAGCAGGAATTACTTTGCGAGCTGAAGCACTCACTCCTGAAAGTAACGACCGTGCGAAAACTGATATTTGGTCCGTGCCTTCCGGTCACTGTGGCCGCGCGCGGTCGGGTGTTGCCGTCCCCACATCACTGCAGATATGGTGCATTCTAAAAAGAAACTAAGTTCTGCCGCATGTTCATCAACATTCCCATTCTTCTTTAAATCATACATTACTACAAAATCCCTCTTTAACTGAAAGACTGCTGTGTTGAAATATTGATTACCTAGGTCTCTCTCGGTAAGCTTTCTTTCGAGAGGGACCCTGTTACGTGAAAAATCTGCCGCAAAAGAAAGTTGCTGAGAGAAGTGAGCTAAAGCAAAGAAAGCAATGCCTGCACGCTGAACCCGCACAGCGTGCTTGTTTGTCTCGAGTTCAGTCGTTGCACAAAGTGCTCCAAGAACTTTTTGACCCTGGCTTGCAATGTCTGGCATCGATGTGCTCAGGTTTTTTTTTTATGTGTGTGTTTAGCTTGTATTTTGTTTGCCGGCCTGGGAAGCACGCGCCGCTGGACCGTTTTTTTGTCCTAGGCTCGACAGTTACATTTTGCATACAATTTTGGTAATAAAAGCTACTCTGGACACCTGCTCGTAGAAGTAAACTGAAAGAAACAAAGCTTAGCTTTGCTCACCTTGAACACCATTGAAGATGTAAGAGTCACAGTGTCTCCTCACTGCACGCTCAACACCATTCATGAAGTGATCTCTGAGGACCACTTCCTGCACACTAGCAAAGAGAATATCCTTGAGGGCCTCCGTTCCTCCACAGTAGTTGATGTAAAGAGGATCATGTTCAAGAAGGATGGATCTGAAACTCCCACCAAACATCTGATAGTCACCTTTGAGCCTCCTTCCCTCCCTGCATCTGTAAAGGCCGGCTACATCAACCGCCGCGTCCGGCCATACATCCCAAACCCCCAAAGGTGCTTTAGGTGCCAGCAGTTTGGGCAGCTGCCGCGGAAGAGATACTTGCGCAAAATGTGGGAGCACAGAGCATGTAGCCGATTTGTGCGAAAGCTCACTGTGTTGTGCACACTGTAAAGGACCCCATCCTGCACACTCACGTGCGTGCCCTCTGTGTAAGCGGGAGAGAGATTGTGACCATCGAAACAAAGGAAAACATCAGCTACTCAGAGGCCGAGAAATGCCGTTCGTTTTAGTCATTGGGCTCCTATGCTGAGGCCGTGCGCCGGGGACCTGCATGGCCAACAGCTGCAACGGGAACACAGACGTCCTTGAACGATCTGTGTCACCCTTCTTTGTCCCCCTCAACCTCAACGGGAGCTGTGCCATCAACTCCGCCTTTGGACCGAAAGTTGGATGCCGGTCCGTCGGGATCCACTGAAAAGCAGCACAGGGGACTGTTCCTCGTGCACCCCCTACAGCCCAAACACCTAAAGGCCAAGGTCTCTTTTATGCCTCTGGTGGCCCTGGTATACCTGGCCAGCCTCCTGGGCCAGAGACCCCTAAGGGTCCGCCAGCGGCGGCTCCAGATGAACCGATGGACGAGAGCAGGCCTCAGTTTGAGGTGGACGGGCTCCACTCTAGTCCAGAGTTCTTACCCTCGGCCACCTGTGATACTACAGGTAGGCTGAAAGATACATCCAACAAAAAAAAAGCACCTCGAATTAAAATTGACTTTAAAGTTTAGTTAGACAGTTTCTGAAAAATACCACCTTGCATGTGATGGGAGGTCTTCCTCCATTCGAACTGTCGAGGATTTCTAGATAACTGCGATGATGTGTGCTATTTGTTAGATCATCATCACCTATTAGTCTTTTGCCTTTGATAAACCCATTTGAACTACAACCATTCTGGCTTTTTAAGGCACTTTCATGTTTCTCGAAAAGACTGTCTCTGTTCTTCCCACGCCTCGGGTGGGGTAGCTATAATTGTTCAGTGATCTACTCCATTTACTGAGGTACCCCTTAATACTACATTGGAGGCTGTGGCAGTTTGTGTTTTGTCTGACTGCTTGATGACAGTTTGATCCCTTTACATACCTGCTAGCTATTCTTCAACTCGGGATGAACCTGTCTGTTTCTATAACCAGCTCCCACAAGCAGTTTTAATCCTTGGAGATTTTAACGCTCATAACCCCATGTGGGGTAGTGGAAGGTGCGATACACGAGGATCAATGATTGAACGATTTTTCCTCTACAGGATTATGCTTGCTCAACAACAACTCGGACAGAACATATTTCGGTCCTCCAACCCGCTCATTCACCTCCATTGACCTTTTGCTTAGTGACCCAACATTGTTCCCTCTCTTCTCATGGGGGGTCAATCCTAATCCATATGGAAGTTACCATTCTCCCATAATTTTAAACCGCATTGGATGACTTGTTGCACTTCCAACACAAACTCCCCCCTGGAAGTTTGATGAAGCAAACTGGTCAGTTTTTAAACAAGCATTTCTTTTAGTGTGTACATCTCTTTATGAGCTCTCCATTGATTGCATACCTGAGCATATCACCAAACATATTTTAGAAGCATAGCAAAAAAAAAAAAAGCAGAACAAAGCGTGGTGAATTTTCAGCCGATACCCTATACAAACTAATCTCATTTCCCTTTAAGATAATGAAATCTCGTGCAAGGTCTATTTGCAGGAATTCTAAACAATAAAGCTTCAAAGAATACACATCTTCCACAAACAGTAATGCTTCATGCAAGGAGAAATGGGACTGAGTGCATAAGATCAATGGCTGCTACCGTGCATATTCTATCCCTCTTTTGACTAGACATGGGATCTGACCTGAAAGTATTGAGGAGCAGTCTAATCTACTAGGAGAGCATTTCGAGTCTCTCTCGAACTCTGATCATGTACACCAGCTTTCATTTGGCACAAACTCGATGCTGAGAAAAAATCTGTAAGTACCTCAGGCGGGAACCAGGAACCTTATAATGCACCTTTTATGCCACATGAACTTGAGGCAGTATTGTATAGTCCCAAGCATAGTGCACCTGGCCCTAATTGTATCTATTATGCCATGCTATGGCACCTACATACCCTCAATGCTTGAACTCATTTTGGACTTATTCAACCGCGTTTGATCAGAGGGTCAGTTCCCGTCGCCTTGGAACGTAGCCACTATCATCACTTTGCTCAAGCCAGGCAAAGATGCTTCATGTGTTTCCAGCTACAGACCAATAGCACGAACCGAGTTGTCTCTCAAAAACTCTGGAGAGAATGATAAACAAAAGGCTTATGTGTTACCTAAAGAAAAACCTTTTAGTCAAGTATCAGTGCAGCTTCCACTCATTTCGATCCAAGCTCGATCACCTGCTTCGATTTGGGACTACTGTGTGGGAGATACTTGTAAGTAGGGCAACACTGTTTTTCTGTCTCTTTTGATTTGGAGAAGGCATATGATACGGCCTGGGTTTTGGAATTTTGGAAGATTTGTTCGGCCTTGGTGTTTGAGGTAGAATGCCATGTGCTATTCAAAGTTACTTGCAACGTCACACTTTTTATGTGAGATTGGAAACAACCCTTTTCAGGGAGTTTTTTTTTTTGAAGAAAATGGAGTTCCCCAGGGAGTGTCCTTAGCGTAACTGTTTTTATTGTAATGAATTTGATTTTCCGTGCAGTACCGCCTTCTGTGCAATATTTCATATATCTAGATGATGTTCAAGCTTCTGTCTCGTCCTGTAATCCTCCTATATGTGAACGTCGGGTCCAACTCGCAATTAACAATCTACAAAAATGGACTGGCACAAATGGTTTTAAATTTTCTCCAGAAAAAACAGCCTGTGTGTGTTCCTCTCGCCGGCATAGAGTGCTGCGAGAACCTTTCTTAAAAATATATGGAATATTAATAGCCACAAAAAGTGAACACAAGTTTCTGGGACTCAGACTTGATTCGGAATTGATTTTTCTTGCACATATTAGGAGCTTGAAACTGAAATGTCTGAAATCACTGAATACACTTAAGGGGTCTGTCACATGTATCACGGGGCTCCGATAGACTATGTCTATAACGCATATATCGAGCAGTTGTTCGCTCCAGGCTTGAATATGGTAGCACTGTGTATGGCTCTGCCCAGGCATCACTCGTAAAGATGTTGGACCCCATTCACCATTAGGGACTGCGATTATCTACCGGTGCATTCCGCACGTCCCCGGTACATAGTCCGTATGCAGAGGCCAATGAGCCATCCCTTGAAACGTGGAGGTTTGCTCTGTTGTTTATGCATTCTATTTGTGTTCGCTCTGTCCCCCAGCATCCTACTCGTGATAACCTTGAAAACACCAGGTTCCAGAGAAACCTTTATCTTGTTGCATGGGTGTGTGTGTGTAGGTGATGGGGATCGACAGTTTGACGATGTTTGGTGTTGCATTAAATCGGTTGGAAGTTGGCGCTTGTCCGTGTCGTACATGTGTCTTTTTTCGTCCGGTTTCAGTTTGCGCCTATTAACCTTTTAATCAATACGTACCAACCAAAGCTTTAATCGGGAGAATGTTTGAAAATAAACAGCCAGTGTTCCTCTTTTCGCAATGAGGAATATCAGTTCTGCACTGGGTTAGATTAAGGATTAGATTAAAAGCCTCCAGTAGTTCAATGCTTAACCATTCATTGCGATCTTACACTGACTAGACATTCCCAAAAAGGTACACCGAATGAAGTCGTGAGGCAGGAATTCTTTTAGCTCCAAACTCAATATGAACAGTACGTAGGTCGGTATACAGATGGCACTAAAACGGACTTGGTAGTTGGCTGCGCTATGATAAGGCCATCTGTGAAGCAGGTCAAGAGAATCCACAATGCAGTCACCATACTGACAGCAGTGCTTTGTGGTCTGTTGTTTGCTGTTGATTATGTAATGCAAAAAAAGGCTTTGCCACTCAATTGTTTACAGGGATTCCTTGAGCTCATTGAGAGCACTTACATCACTAAAGCACTACAAGTCCACTTGTTCTAGAGTTACAAAATAAGGTTATCGCTGCTTCATACAAGCAGATTGAGATCATTTTCTGCCGGGTCCCAAGCTACGTCGGCATCCCAGGTTAATCAAAAGGCCGATAGTGCTGCAACGTCTGCAAAGGAGAGACAAGTAGACCTACACAAAATAGCATATAAATACTTTTGAAGCATTGCATTTGAACAGAGAGGCAACGTGAGTAGAATAATGAAGCACATAACAAACTGCGTGCTGTAAAACCTTTTCTAAGTGAATGGGAGAGTTCCCCGCATTGGGAACACTTTTATGAGGTTGCCCCGTGCTGGCTAGGGACTGGTCATGCGCATCTCGCCCATGGGCATCTTTTGCGTGAAGGGATGCCCCAGAGTGGGAGCACTGGAACATCCCTCTAGCAATATCACACAACCTACTTGAAGCTTCCTAAGTATAGCCGAAAATATTTTAAAAAATTTTCGCAAATATATAAAGAACATACGTCATTTTACTTGGTGATGAGCCGCTGATCCCGCATACTTACTTGCATATTTAATTTTCTTAATGACATCGGCCTTATACACCGACTGCAATTTTAATTCATAATCTTAACTCATGTCCATCCTGTATGCACTTATACAATCTCGTATACATAGTTTTATCACATCGTCAGCTGCTATAGCTCTTTCTTCTTCGAAACCCTTGCTTCTACAATAGTTTATGCTCTTGGTGTATTTTGGCCTTAGCAGCCCTTGTGCCATGAAACCCAATCAATCAATCAATGTTTGTTTGAAACATGGTATTACAGCTGCTGCTTGCATCCCTAACGCCAGCTGCTTCGTGGTTATGCCTCAACGTTAATTACGTCATACCTATCGCATCGAAAACAGTATGGTCAGATAAATGGCTTCTTTTCTGATGTAAAACCAATCTTATCCGGTGTTCCACAGAGGAGTATCTTGGGGCCTTTTTTTGTTTAACCTGTATGTGAATGATATTGTAAACGTAAACCCAGATATTAAATATGTAATCTATGCTGACGATATGAGTTTATTTTTTTCAAGCAACTGCTGTCACGAATTAGTAATTAAAGCAAACAAAACTCTCAAGGACCTAGTTACTTGAAGTAGTTCTAATTCCTTAAAAATTAATGAGAGCAAAACAAAAGCCATTTTATTTCGTCCAAGAAACAAGAATGGTAATAATACAAGCAATATTATGTTGAATTCAACAAAAATAGAATTTATTTCTAGTTTTAAAACACTTTGTATCATTTTCACTGATCGAATGAGGTGGGACAAGCATGCGAATTATGTACTGGTAAAGCTGTCACGCGTGGTTGGTATGATGTACCGTCACTGCCATATTTTACCAAAACATGTGAAATTACTAGTTTATAATTCATTATTTCTTTCCCATGTGAACTATTGCCATCTAGTCTGGGAAAATACAACAAATGCAAATTAAAAAAAAAAAAAAACTTGTCCTTCAAAAGAAATTTTTACGAAACATCTGTAATGTCCCATATTGCCATCCTAGTGCGCCTCTTTTTAAGAGCCTGTGTCTGATGCCTGTGAGTTGCCTGTATCAATATCGACTGTGTGCAACTTATAAATCACATGTAGAAAAAACTGCTCATACATATTTGGAACTTGCGTCCCTAACACCAAGAGTGACCGCATGTCCCACCTGTTTCACGGAGTATTGGTTGCTCCAAAATTACAAAACAACATATGACGAGCAAATGATATCAAATATACTACCTAGGCTACTCAACTTACTTTTTGCACCGAAAGCATCCACCTCTCTACCTCGTCATATGAAGACCTTCGAGCATTTTTTTAAATGTGACTGTGTAACAAATGTGTAATATTTACCTTTAAAACAATACCACCATAAATGTATTGCCTTACTTTGTTGTATTTGACTGTGTTTTGCCTGTATGTATTTCTTTTTTTTCAGTTAACATGTTTTTATGTGAATTTTTGTCTTTTTGTTTTGTTTTCTGTGCCACTGCTGCCAAATGTAAGGAAGGGGGGCCAAGGGCTTGTCAAGCTGCATCATGCAGCTTTTTTCTTCAGTCTCCCTCCGTCATACACTTTTTGACGGAAAATAAAACACATTATTAATATTATTTTTATTATAAATAGCACAGTGCATTGCAGCTGCAAAGGGATTATGAAGGGTACAGATAGAGGAATGGGGGATAAGGAGGGCTGGCTGTAATCTGTAGCTCAGCTGATCTAACAGTGCGGCATAATAATTTGAAACAAAAGTGTAATAACAATAAAATAAAATAAAAAAATTATAAAGGCACCAATCTGGATAACAATGATCTGGATAATAACCGAGGAAAAAAGCTGCATGATGCAGCTTGACGGGCCCTCGGCCCCCCTTCCTTACATTTGGCAGCGGTTGCACAGAAAACAAAACAAAAAGACAAAAATTCACGTAAAAGAATATTCACTGAAAAAAAAAAAATGCATACAGGTAAAACACAGTTCAATACGACAAAGTAAGGCAATACGTTTATGGTAGCATTGTTTTGAAGGTAAATATTATACATTTGTTACACAGTCATATGTAATATGACTGTGTAAATGAATAAATATGAATAAATAAATAAATATTTGAAAAAAATGCTCAAAGGGGAGGTGGATGTTTTTGGTACAAAGTAAGTAAGTTGAGTAGCCTAGGTAGTATACTTGACATCATTTGCTTGCCATACATTGTTTTGTAATTTTGGAGCATCCAGTACTCCGTGTTATGGGCAGGATATAAATTTAGTGGGAAAATTTCCCCGCTAAATTTAGTTGGGAAATTTCCCACTAAACTTAGCGGAAAAGTTTTCCCGCTAAATTTAGCGGAAAATTTCTCTGCTAAATTTAAAGGGAAAATTTCCCTGTTAACTTTATCGGGGAAACTTCCCATAATGCAACGTGCATGGTTACGTTGACGCCGAGGCCGATGCCGCTCAACCTGAAAACAAGCGCCTAGTAAGAGCTGCGCTCTAAAAAAAAAAAAAAATGTCTTGTGGGGCATTTGAGTGGATAAAAAAGAATGTGTGCAAAGCACATCAATTTTATTTTATTATTTTCGTCGAACACCCTATTGGTACACAAGAACGTTTTTCTTTTTTGCTTCGACTTGAAAAAGTTTTAACTCTCTATTGAGGCACTGGAAGTTTTTTAATTTTATTTATAAAAACCAGAACACATGTGCAAAACAATAATTCCACATTATTTTCGAAGAAGGGTGTTTACTGCAAATAACTCGAAATTGTGGTTTCGTTGAACGCACATTTGCTATTTCAGTGCGAGAGAAATTCTCGTGTGGTGCAATTTTCAGAAAAATTGTACAGAACTATTTTTTTTTAATTTCCAATTTGCGCACGATTTTCGGTTTTTCGCACATGTCTTCCAGCTGTGACTTCTGCTCGAAGTAAATTTTTCCTTTCAAGCTTTTCACGGAACAAGTCCACGACCTAACTTTACTTTCATGGTAAATTACAGTGCTCTAGCATGTAATGATGATTTCTGGTATTTATTTAAAGTGTTTTTTGCGTGATACTTCACAGCATCGTGCAAAACTGAATGCCTACATTCTGTGCTTTGCTTAATCAATGTTCTATGTGCTCTTTCGGGGGACATTTTAGTGTGTAGTGTGGGTCTCCCGAAAGGTTTTTATATAGATTAATACCGTGTCAGATAGCTTTTAATCTTCACCAGAACTAGGTTTTTAGGGCACCTCGTTGCAACATCTGCTGGTGGCTGATGCACATGCTGTGGGCATGCGGGCTAATGACTAATCTAGCAAACTCGCTTTGCTCCCCCCTTCCGCAGGCCCTGCTGGGGTTGAGGGCCGCCCAGAGATGTTGCTCCCGCCGCTTTTCGGCCGAAGCGGCTGCCAGCGCAAAGTCCCTAGGTTCTGGTTTTTGTTTTGGTGAGTACCACTTTGTACTAACACAGTGTGACGTCTTTTTGAAAGAATCTCTCACTCCTTGTTGCAACCCCATTCAACATCGTACCCCAGCATCGAGTATCGCATGGGGTAATATTTCCTTTTCAAAATAGCTCGCACCACCGGGCGGGAAACTGGGTTCGAGGATTCCCAGGAGGAAACAACCGCCTTTAGGAGGGAGAGGGGAGGAGCGTCTTTGAGCCAACTTGGGGGCCAAAGTGAAGGCACAAAAGGGACATTGGCAAAGCTCGGTTTGCACGGGAGCTAGCAGAACCTAGCTTCCTTGGCCGAAGAAGTGCCCGTCCTCGCTCGCCTGAGCACTCGCTCACTCACTTTCGTACCAGGACCTTGTGAACCGTCGATTTCTAAAAATGCTGGATACGGTAGCACCTCTTCATCGGAGCTGAGTTTGAAACGCTTGTTTGTCACCTTTCTTCTGTCCCTTCTGATTTCTCTTCAAGTTTCTTTTCCTGTCTCAGGATTTAAACATTATGATTAACACCCTAACTGTTTACCTGTAAATCCATAGGAAATTCATAGCATGTAGCTGTGAGTTGAAGTCATGCTTGAGTTGCCAGTAGACATGATTAGGCAGAACATTTCTGGATCAGTATCCTTATTATATAGTTACTCAACCTTTGCCACATGGAAAGTCACTACGTGGGCATTGTAATGTAGCACTGGGATGTGATGGTGCCACAGTTTAACTATTATGACCTTCATCTCTTCAACCTACCTGTACCTCAGAATATATTAAGGTTACAAAATGTTATGGGGTAAACAGTGTATTTATTTCTTTTAAAATATAAAGCATTCTATAAAAAAGATTTATTTCCGATTTCAGTTTGAGATGCTGTTACAGGGTTTTGAACAACATAATCTGATGCTAGGGCACACTTTGGCAGACTTCTAAAGCTGCCATAGGAAGCATCAGTGACATTTGATGAAATAGCATGAAAGGGCAGCATCAATTTTGTTTTCCCTCTGTTCTGTCTCTCTTCACACGCACATGTGTGATCTCGCAAGCCTTGACATCTAGGCCAAGGCTGTTTTGCGTCCCCGAGTGTATGTTTGCTGCAGTTGCCAAGAAACTTTTCGCAGATGTCACATAAAAAAACTCCCCAAAAGTTTTTTAAAAAACTTTTTGCCAGGCATTTTAATATGGTGTCAGAAGGTGACCCAATCAATCTTTTCTTACAGTCACATATATTTTTTATAAAGTAAAAAAATGGAACTGCTTGAAACCAAAACATGAGCATGGAGTTAAAGGATGCAACATATGGACTGGGGAGGAGGGAGAAATGTAGAGGAGGGGAGAGTTGCTGGAAATCACGAGGCAATACCCGAGCAAAATATTTTTTCTTCGTTTCTCTGGTTCAGCAGAGCAGACGAGAAACACGCAAACGTTAAGCACATCATGCTTGCCGTTCGCGCCTTCTTCAAGTTCTTGCCAAATTGTGTTCGTAAGACGAGCAATCTCTTCAACCAGGAGAAGGTGCGATGACTCGGCGACGTCTTCGTGCAAATCAGCTTGGTGGTCGGGCGTGTCGTACGGAGGAAATCCTAATCTTTTTTTTATCTCTTTCGATGCTAGACAGATTTGCCGGTGCCGTAAACGACAGTTGTTTAGTCCGCTTCGTTCAGGAGTTTGTCCACTTTGTTCAGGAGCCCGTTTTGTTGTTATGGGAGCAAACGGGGGAAGTCGAGTTGGTTGCATCCACAGCAACGAAAACGGCAGCGACGACAGGACCGCGCCAAAAACCGTGACTGGCCAAACAAATTAGGTGCGCCTTGCAACACTTCTTGTTTCGTGTAGGGTGAGCAGTTGTCCCGGTGACTCTGTCGTCACCGTCGTATTGGTGTTTTGTCTGGGTCGCCCTGAACGCAACACACTCAACTGCATGAACCAGACATGTCAACGCTTATCGGTGCAGTAGGAGAACGGTAGGCGGTCCTTCGATCGCTTCCCTGTAAAAGGCTAAGCCCGTAGGAGCTCTCACTTACGCGAACACGCCGCCGCAGGTTTCGGACATAGTGGATAAACGTCGGGGCATGCGATTTTGAAGCTGATGCTTCTCCGCTCAAACCCGAGCGTGGCGTGGCACAGACCGTTTCCTGTTGCCATATTTGTCGAGGGTGGTGACCCTTGTTTGCAATGCCACTATCGGGAAAATATGGCGGTCTAAAACAGGTCGTTCCGTGCCATGAGCGGGCTCAGGACAATGCTGGAGCATCAGTAAGCGAGCATTGTACTCAAAATCATTTGCCCCAATTTTTGTCCTCCACGTTTCGAACCTGCGGCGATGTGTTGGCGTAAGCAAGCTTCCAGAGACTTGATTTCCTTCGAGGAAGCGATGAAAGGACCGCCTACTGTCCTTCCACGGTGCTGGTGAACGTTTATAAATGCGGAATGTCTGGTTCATGTGCTTGTGTGGGCTGCGTTCGGAGCAACCTGGGTAACAAGCTGATACTATGATTACGAGAGAATCACCGCGACAACTGTTTCATCGCGCAAGCCACTGACAACATGTAATCACGGAAGCCACAAGAGACGAGCAGAAATCGTGAAAGGACCTGTTCCGGCTAGTTCGGTGTTTTCCCGCTAGGTGCCGTCCGTTTTGCTGGAGTCGCGAATAGGTTGCTAGAGTCGCAAAGTTTGCAACCTGCAGATTATATTAATGGTAAGGTCATTGTAGTGTTGGTCACTAAAGTTAATATTTTCGCGTTTGATATTTTTTACGGAACTCGGTCGAAGGTTAAAGGAAAGTTGCGTGCTCAAAAAAAAAAAATTTTTTTTTTAACTACCTGGGTAAATTTTGGTTTTACAAGGTCCATTTACTTCTAAAAACAGAATTAATGCACTGCTCAGGCTGCAAGGCACAATCTAGACAGAGGCGTGGATGGAGCTTGTGGGCCGATCCTTCTCTCCACTTTCTTTGCGCCTTTTTGCAATGCACGAAGAAAGGTACCCCGTAGGCGTGCTTCTCCTCCGCGCTTCTTTCAGCCAATGGCAGTCTGACAAAACGTCTGCTATTTTGAAGTCACTCCAATGTCAACCTCGAAATATAATTTGTGCGTGCATGTGCAGACAAGATACCGTGGCTGCAAACTCCAAATGTGTCTTGTGCCGTAAATATTGCATAAATAAATTTTTTTCTTTGGTGGAAAGGCATCTTGCAACGTACATGTGTATCCAGGCAGTTAAAACAAAAAAATGCGAGGTGCGATCAAAAAGTTTTGGGACTGAATGTGTAAGGTAAAAAGAGAAGGCAGCACAGTGATGGGCACGCAGCAGTCAAAGGCAGGGACCTTCCTGCGGCATTATGCCAAAGGGCGTCGCTCCGTGGACATTGGGAACTGCTCTACACTAGTTTCTTTGACCACAGGCACGAGCGCAATGGCGATCTATCCATAGACTGCAAGCCAAATTGAGAGCCAACATCAATCTTACGTCGAAACTCGGCAAATCTATAACAGAGACCTCTGAAATGACTTAGAAGGTTTATGTCTAAAAGCAGTGAGGTGCGCAAGGTGTTTTGAGTGGCACTCGTCGCACCTCAAGAATGGCAGAACGTCACTGAGGTCATGAATAGGTCAGATAAGGTCACCCTACCGATCTTCGTCTGCCATCGACATTTTGCCATTCCTGAAGCGCGAGTGCCACTTAAAGCATTTTGCAAAATTCACCGTTTTTTGACACAAGCCTGCTGAATCATTTCAAAAGTTTCTGTTTTATATTTGCCGAGTTTGACGCAGAATTGATGTTCGCTCTTGCTCTGATTTGCACCCTATAGTGAAGTCGCCATTGCGCCCGTGCACGTTGTCACGAAATCTCCCATAGCGCAGCTCCAAATGTTCACATAGCAACGCCTTTTAGTATGACGAGACACGATGGTCCTTTCCTTGGACTGCTGCGCGCGCATCACTGTGCCGCCCTCCCTTTTTACGCTACAAAATCAGTCCCGGAACTTTTTGATCACACCGTAGATCACACCATTGACCACAGATCGAGAGATTGCACAGACTGATGTGGCTTATACATTTGACGGCATTACAGAAACGGCAAGACAACGGACGCTCTTTGAGTTTGCTTTTCGACGGCTATTCCAAAGTGACACGCAGTGGCTTCCTTGTTGCATTTTTAAACCGGTACTTTTTATCGCTGTTGCCATACAGGGTGTAACCTCAAGCCTGCAGAGGATGAAATGAAAGATCTCTCTTCCCCCGTTGAGCCTTAGGCCGACACGTGATTTTATTCATTGCAGAACTCTCGGAGGAGCAGAGAGAGTACCAGAACCTTGCGAGGAAGTTTGCCCGGGAAGAAATCATTCCGAAGGCGGCTCATCATGACAAAACAGGAGAGGTGAGTGGAGCACACTCCTGGCGTCTGATTTTGGTTTCCGCCAAGAGCGAGAGCTTTCTCGCCCTCTGATTGAACGTGGCATCACGGCTTTGTGTTGGGCGAGCGTCATAGATAAGTGATGGATTTTTAGCCTGTTCACTAGTTTACGTTTGAGCTGTATTTAGGTGAGAACTTTTCACCCGCGCACGGATCGTGAGATAAATCTGGCGGCCTCTGGTTTGCCTGTCGCAATCACTCTTTTATTTATCGTTCAATATCAGCTTTTGTGCAGCAGTGGAGCAATTTGAGGTTTGCAAAGAAAAGCGGGGCTTGTTCATTGCTTCCAACGTGAAATGTGAACATTCACAATTTCAGTTTACGTCAATCACATTGACGTGACACTCAGTTCGTACCGGTCAATCCACCTTTTTCGGTTCTGTTAGCAAGTGACCTGAAAGTTTTGACACTTCGGAGCACAAACCCCGTTCTTCGCCGCGTTGGCAGACCAATTGCCTGCAAACAACATCTTTGCTCTCCGTGAAAGCCTAACAAGATCTTTTTCTCAATCTTTGGGAAAATCTCCAACTAGCAGGCTCACCCTGTGCCCATCAACCTAAAGCATGCCTGGACTAGATTAAAGAGGCGCACTCTCTTTGGGCCTTTGCGTGGACGGTAGTTTCTCCCCGCTGCCACAACCCGGGGGTGTCGCTGTGGCCCCACCCTTCCCCCGGCACTTTAAATCCTTCCAAGGAGGCATCCCAACCTCTCCGTGTTGGCCTCTTTGCTGTGGCATTGAGTTGGAGAAAGGTCTAGACTAGTTGGGCCTACAGGTCATGATGCCGCCTGTTTGCAGGGTCTTGCGCGGGACACCTCTTTCTTTTCGTCTTCTTAATGTATGATTGTCTTTAAACACAAATATATTTAAAGTTAGTCAAACAAAACGTTTCATCGGTGCAGTACAGTTATTTCAGATGGCTGTATACTGGCACACATTTTCAATCACGGTCGTCGGAACACTTGTTCAGGGTGGATCAGGCGGTACTGGGAAGGGTACCGTGGTTGCGCCCCCACGTGGTTAGAACACATTTTATTGCTTTTTGGCGAGAGCGGAGGCCGTGAGGAAAGCCACTCTGTAGCCCGGCTGTTCCTACAGCTGCAGCAACCCAGAGTGCAGTCTGTCATACTTATTTTCTTATTCTTGCACTATCTCATAGCAGCTTGCCGATTGAGGCACAGATTTGGAGTTTGCAGGATGGGAAATGAACTTTGCAGGACATATGATGTCATCGCACAGAAATTCGGTTGCACTTACTGCTCCGAGCGACTCTGGAACTGTAGTTACCCGAATATAAGTCGGATCTTTTATCGACCAGGTCCATGCCTCTGCTTTATTGTAGGGAGCATGCTCCCGGCCTTTTATCGCAGTGTGCCGCATCCTTGGGTAGTAATTCAATTACAGTAATTGAATTACTGTCATTTAGTTACTTTTCCTGCCCTGGTAATTTGTCATTGTAATTAATTACTTTTGGCTAAAAAGAATTGTAATTGTAATTAATTACTTTTAGCTAAAAGGAATTGTAATTGTAATTTAATTACTTTCTTGCATCAGTAATTGCAAAATTTCAGGCACAATTACAATTACTTTGACAAGATTTTGCGGTGCCGGCGCATTTTCCCCCCTGACCACGGGGGCGACAGTACAGTTAAAGCGACAGGGCAGAGATTGTATCCCAACCTGCTCAAAAGGAGGGAAAGGAGGAATGGGAAAGAGAGGCTGGGATCAGTGGCTGATTTAGAGTGGGGGGGAGGGGGGGGGGGTCCTGATATCCTGACCCCCCCTCTTGATTTCTGCATGTGTAAAAATTTAGGGCGTGGATATCGGGGAGGGGAGGGGAGGTTCCTAAACGTATGGTACGCTGAACAACACCTGACCCCCTGCCCCCTCTGGAAATTCCTGGCTGGGATAGAACGGAATAAACGGTTTTGTAGTATGTAAAACGATTGAATGAAAACTTTGAGAAATAATTTGATATACGAGGGCTATGTTCGCATCCGTTTTCGTTTCTGTCGTAGTTGAATCTGTCCCTTCGTCTCGCTCGCTTCCTGTTGCTCGTGTTTCTAGGGTTCTTTCTTATTTCTCATTCCCATCCGGGGGCATCGGAGGTCGAAGTCGAGCTGGTTGGGCTCTGATCCAATCATCCGGTCGAGGCGGGGAGGATGGTTCAAGGTTCTCTTTACGCGTCCTCGCCGCTAGCAAATTCGCTTACATATTTCAGTCAAGGTTGGGAATTTTTATTGTCCATGAAATTATTCTCTTATCTTTATGAGTTTTTCAAGTCCCCTTTCTCTAGCTCGTCTGTTGGTACCACTAACAGTAAGTTGTGCTACTCTAAAGGTCTATTCAGATGATGCATCTTGTTGGCGAATCTTGTGTCGCGAAACTAGGTTTCGGGAAACAGATTCCCCGTCTGAACGCAACCGAAAAAGTGGCGCGCTTCCGAAAAAAGTGGCGCGTCTTCCTCGCTTCTGGAGCAATTTTTCGCTGAAACCTCACCGAGGCCTGTCAATCACCCGAAGGAGAATCGCGGACGCTGCCAATGGCCGCTCGACTTCGCTATGACGTCTGACCTTCGAGGAGGAGCGAGCTTTTGGAGGAGTCTGATTTTCGGCCGATTCCGTATCCGAGCCAAAGCCGAAAGAAAATAAACAAACATGGCGAGCGACAGGCGTACGGGCGACGGGTCTTGGTCCTACTCGGTTGCAAGTGTGTGAACGGCGCCTACAGTACGGGTTAGTGGCGCGGTGCAGATTCATCAATAGTCGCGACGAGTGCAAGCACCGGATATAAACCTGATGACTGGGAATAACTTTCTTTATTAGCGGTGCAAAAATGTCCGAAATGCTCTGAGATCATCTGCCTGTTCTTCGACGTTTGCGGTCTTTCCCGGGTTCCGCAGGACTAGTAAACCCAAGTCTGACGAAGTTCATTAATAAAACAGACTGTCTTTTCACACTGTGCGTACTTCATATCATTTTGATGCGAAACGCTTGGTATTCCCGGTGCAGATGACAAGGTTTGGCGAAATTCTCGTGAGTCAATACGTCACAGGTTTCGCGCGTCAAACTCCACGTGTGAACAGGCCAATTTCGCGAAATCTTGGTTTCGCTAAACTGTGGCGCGTTGAAAAGATGCATCGTGTGAATAAGCCTTAACATTGAGGCGAAGAAGCAGCAGGTCTCGTTAACACGACTCACCCCGCCTTACTTCCAACCGTTGTTGCTACACTGCTCTTCCCTCTCCCAATCCTCGTCTACCTTTTTGTATAAATTTTCATTCTTTACTGTTTGCTCTAACCCCTAACCCTTTCAACCGTTTCTCAACCTGATAGGACGAGATTCCGAAACTTTACAAACCGCGGCTTTAGACTGTTGGGAGCTTGTTTGTTATATTTGTGTTTCGGTAAAGCCTTTCTTCTTTTTTTTTTTCTTTTTTCATAGGGGGCTTTTTACGCACATGTGTGGCTTGGAGCGAACCGGCCTTATTAGCCGTGCCAAACAGCACCTAAATTCTCCTGTCCCATGGGGCGAAGTCTGTAGCAGTGAATTGATGGATAAACTCCCATTGGCTGGCACGCGGCATAGTTGCAAGGAACGCCACCCCACAGAGAAGCCCTCTCCATGGCGCAGCGGCCCGGCCGCAGAGCCCTTCTGGCCAGCCTCCGCAGAAGTTGCCTGGCCGGGCTTAGCGCGGTGCGCAGCTTGTAGAAATACGCTACGTATACGAATGCTTTTGCACCCCGACACGTTAGCAGTCTTAAATGTCTTTGTAGTTGTATTTTTTTTCAGCTTAATGTACATAATTTACAATAACATGAAACGTTTGTAGGTGTATGTGGTCGTATTAGTGCGTGTCTACTGTAGTTTCATATTACCACTTATAAAATATTCATATATGACTAATTGTCGCATTTTTATTTGCCTGGCTAGCAAAAGTGTGTCAACCGAAATTTACTTAGCGATGTGGTGTCTTCAATTATACAAAATAATTTTATTTTATTTATTAAGAATATAAGAATGCAGGAGTTCATTACTCCAAACTGTTAAGTTTTATTGGTCATTTAGCAAATTTCATAAAAGGAAAGTACAATATGTGACATTTATACAGCGGCCATACTTATGACTCGTTTAAAGTTATATGACCCAAGGTGGGTAGCTCTCAGATAAAGTAATTGTAAAGAAATTGCCTTACTTTTTAAAAGTAATTTGTAATTGTAAAGAATTACTTTCCACATAGTAGTAATTGTAGTTAAACTACTTTTGGAGCAATATAATTGCAATTAAATTACATTTTGAAAGTAGTTTACCCATGTTTGGTGTTCCGTCAGAGTTCAACTGGAAGAACATTTTGATGCAAAAGTGCTAACCAAGTTGAAGGCTGCGTCACACACCCGCTATCCAGCATGGATTGCAGCTTTGGCAAGGAGCACTTTTGGGCCTTGTAATCTGTTAACAATACTAAGTAACTCACATTGCGGGGCTATGCATGCTCAGCAGGGAACTACGGTGGACTTGCAATAATTCAGACTTTGATATTGAGTACTTCCGGTTAATTCAAACAAATTAAAAAATTTTGGTTGTCCCACTATGTTTCCCATGCGTTTAAAAGCTGCTTAATACAAACCGTGTTTTGGTTTAATCCATACTTTTTGTTCATCGCAGTGGGTTAGACCCATTAAGTGCGCTTCTCACTGAGCACCGGTGTACTGCAAGAAAGCAATACTCATGAAGCTCGCAGTCATTGCTTGGTGAAAAGCCCGCTTGATTGGACTAAGCCACCACGATCATGCGAGCAGTATTGTCCTGACAATCTGCTTTCATTATTCATGCGTGTTTTTTTTTTTTAGGTGAAGTTTGAGATTAAAGAAAGAATATTTGCATATGGCAAGCAGATTTATAAATTCCCTCGATTAGGATAGCTGGGCGTCTCTTTAGGATTAATTTTATGCCAAATCTGTCATTTACATGCCACCCCAATGTAGGCATTTCACTTTCTGAGGCCACGGTTCATAGATATATTTATATTAAAGCAAACTGAGCTTAGAAATGAACAAGTGGAAGTTTGGGAACAACCTTCACGAGTTCAGCTAAATTTTCGTTTAATCGTGGTACAATTTTCGTTTAAGCATGGTAAAAGGCTTGGATAAACTGTTCGATATTCGATCAGAAAATATTTGGCCAAAACCACTATTCGCTTTGAACTTCATCAGTGTTTTTTGTGTGTGCCCTGCATATAAATAGTCTTGTGTAGAGGAAAGGGTAAAAAATCTGCTTTGTATGTGTAGCTATTCCTACAGCAAGTCGCCACTTTGCCTCGTATCATATTTAGATGAATTCCTGGTCATTCTAACTTCCAATATTTCAAACTAAAGTGTGTGACTTCCTGCAGTTTGAAATAATGAGAGTCGAATGTAGATATTTAAGCCTTGTTCATAAAGAATGCAGTAATTATTGTAAAGAGTTGTATATAATTGCATGATTATTTCACAAATTGTCTAAAGTGGTGCTTTGTGGAATATTTTGCGGGAATGAGAGTTCTTAATCACAAACAGACTGATTGTTGGGTTGCACATGTGAGCCACCTTGTCACGCATGAAAAACGATAAGATGAACGTAGAACTGAAAATAAACATTGAATGAGGCGAACTTCTGCTTGCCACTAAAACAAAACAAAACCGTGGGTTGAGCGACAGCTACGAAAGAGCAACTCGCTCGAAGCAGCGTGCTGCTTCGAGCAATAACAGCCAAGATAACAGCCACACGATAACAGCCAAGGATGAACTGGAACTTTCCAGGAGAATGTCGATTGACAAAACAACTGGGCCGATGGGGTTGTAGCCGGCGGCGGGTCCTCCTTTGCCCATTGTTTGCCGCCGTCTAATTGCAAGCGGTGCAATCAGGCGGCTGTGAACAATGGGAAATGAACGTAGTTAAACGCCCGAAAAGCTGGTGTGGTGACACATGTTTGTCGAAGGGAAAAACCTGCCGTATAAATAAAACCAATGATGCAAACTTTTTGTTTGTTTGACACAAATGTAGGTGCTGCAGCACGGTTTTGTCTGCCCCCGACTGGGCGTATAAAAAACATCAAATTACACTTAAACATAAAAGATCAGCTTTTTTTATAGCGTTCAAACAAACTATGCTGACGTAAGGATATTTTGTATGCACTGAATAACTCTGACAGTGAGAGGGCGATTGTTTTCGCCAAATGTGTAACTAAATCAAAATGCACGCGAGATGTCGACTGCTGGCAGACTTTCGCATGGTTGCACATCGCAACTGCATACATTGCCGATTTGCGGCTCGGTTCACGTGTCCATATGGATTAATTTGACAGGAAGTTTGGAAATAAGTGCAGAAGAAACACATTGCCGTAAAAAGTTGCCCCGACCGTGTGCATGCATTCAGTCAGCGTGAGCACTTCGGTACTGTTTCGCATTTCGCTCAGACAGGCATTATTGAACGCCAATGTTAATTTAATTGGCTAGGTTGGTGCCCAAAAATTAATGCATTCCACCATGCCGGCAGTCTTGATGTTCAGCCTTTCGGTTGAATGGAAAAAATGAGATGTTCCGACAATCGCTTGTCAGTACGAATTTCGTCATTCTCTCTATTCACAACTCCAGCTCACTATAGGTGGCGCCACTCGTTTTCCGAAATGGCAGTTATAGTGGGGGTGGGAGATGCATGCCACTGTTAAGCCTGTCTAGTGTGCTGGCTTCACTGAGCGACACAAGTTATTCCTGCTCATACGAGGAAGCTAGGGTGTTATGAGTGCAGGTCACCTCTTTATCCTGAAAACAAAAACGGTGTTTAGCTTAATATTCATATTAGGATGCACGTTTTAATTCTGGAGCGAAGCTGAAACTAACTTCTATTTTGGAATTAATTTCTTGATATAGGTCTTAATTTCGGATTCTTTCATTACTCAAGATGTGTCTCACGTCGTAATTATTTAGTTAAAGAAGTTGTTTGCGGAAACTTTATTTGTGACATACATGTTCGATCCAGGCACTTCAAAATATTTTGGAGATTTCAGCGTCCCTTTAAAGACAGGGTCTTTCATACACCTTAGACGTAACATAGAATATTGTAGTTGTTGAAAAAATCAGTGCTGATATTTGTGCGTTCTCGCTGCCTTATCTCGCTCAGATAATTGTCATGGGAAATAATGAGCTGTGGACCTTTTAATGGGTTTCGGGGTATTTAGATGATTAATTGGTTTAACATTATTCCGAGCGCAAGAATAACAGAATAAATCAATTTTTACAATATGTCCACAAAACATATAAAATAATAAACACTGTTCTCACTCCAACAACCCAAAGACGGAATGCGAGTCAGACAGCTGAAGTGTTTGTGTGTGTGTGTGTGTTTTTTTATAGCAACGTGTGATGCATAGGACTTTATATTGCATCCAGTGTTTGACTGTTTGTCTATCTTGATAACAATGTCAGAGGTTTTCATATGCTAAAAAGAAAACAATATGAGACCTTTCTGGAAAGGCTATCATGGTTACATGGCGTATTTTCGTGATGTTGGCATTAATTGGGGGCATAAAGAAATTGGGTTGTGTGTATGTTTATGAGCCTAGAACTATGTCTGCCTCAATGGGTGACGAGTCTCCCGGCTGTAGACGAGAAATGGCCAGTGCAGTACAACCGCTAGCCTGGGATCTTTAACGTGCATCACGCAGTAGTGATACACGACCGCACGCCGGTACGAGGATCATCCAGGTCGAAACGGGCAGAGGTGGGGATTAAACCCAGGATCCTGGGTTCTGCAACGTGAGCTTTCGCTCCGCATGCTCCGAGCTGGTGTGCGCTAGCCCACTCGGCCACCGATCCCCCAATTGGGGGCATAAATTGCTGCGATTTGTATTAATAACAATAATATTAAAATTCAGATATTTTAATACATCATTTTTCAAGCTCTAATATAATTTGTTGCTTAGGATCTATTTTCAAACGTGCGAACAAGTATGACAATCAAAAGTATGCTAATTATCATCATCTTTTCATTATCAATTGCAGCATTTTTAATTCCAAAGTAATAAAATAAAAATAGTCTGAAATCAATGAAAACATTCTAGCTAATGTGAAAAATCCCTATAAAATTACATTAATTGTGTGTAAAGTATATTTTGCTATCAAAGTCGCGACTTTTGACTATCGGCAAAACGTCCAAAATTGCCGCCAATATCTTTCAAAACCAAATACCCCAAAATAAAAAAATAATAAAAGATTTTGTTTAATTACCAATTTTTTCATAAAATTTCGTTACTTTAATTTTTACATTCCGTTGTTTTGCTAATCTCAGCCTTTCCAGTTTGAAGGAAGGCTTACCTGCTTGCAAGTCTGCTCACTGCAGCACGTTTCGTTAGCATTGGAAGTCGATGAAACAGTAGTGAGTTTTGGTATCGCAAATAGGAGCGAATGCAAGCTCTGTGTGTTTTCATTTGCTTTGCGTGTTCCACACTGCGCGTGCGCGGAGCCCAAAATTGCAGTCTTGGATTGGTGCATGGCAATGACGCGCTCGCACAACGTGGGAAACACAACTCTAACGCAAACGCACACCGCTTGCGTTTGCTTCTATACTAAATTCTAAAACTCTCTCGTAAGGTACAATCCCATACCAGCTGCAGCACTACGTTGGGACAGTGAAGAGCGTTGTTTGCATTCGGAAATGACATTTTGCGAGCAACGCTTGCAAGTAGTTTTGCCGTGCCTGCTGAGCAGGAGAGTCTGGGGACCCTCACTATAGTCGGTTACAAGTCAAGAAGGTAGAAGAAGTTCCTCCTACAAGCGTGATGCGCCGGTTTTAAATTCATTCGCAGTCAACAGAAGAGTTCACTGGAAACGCCCCTTGTTCACAGAGTGATGCCAGTTTGTCTCCGACCCCCACTTTTTAAGAAAGCGACCATTGTATTCATCAGAGGGGGAACCTAACCCCCCAAAGTCGTGTTTGTTTCCTTCGGAGGGGAAAAACTCTAATCTCCCTCTTGTGGCTTCCACAATGCTAAGTCAAAGTCGAAAGATAAATCAAATATTCACAAGAAGGCAGAACCCTCTCCCGCGTTGACCACAATCTCACAGAAACGATGGGACGCGTTTTCGGATGCGGAGGTGGCGGAGGGATATATGAATCCCTTTGAGGGGCATTTGCCGCTACCTTCTTGACCTGTAACTTACTATAGAGTGCTTCCCGTTTCCGTCGCGGGAGGGCGAGCAACGAGCTGGAGACGCGAATAATACAGGCACTACATTCCGTACTCCACATATGCTCATAGTCAACCTTATCGATTCTTGTTATTGCAGTTCTCGCACTCGTCCTCGAAAAGGTTTGATTGCTTTGAAAATCGATTCCAATGTCTATGTTTACCTGCCTGTTGCAAAGCAGTAGAGTCCAGAGGATCAAATAAGAGCCATTGTGTTCGGCGTTGTCTAGGTTGTTTTTTTTATTACAAGCTAGCACCGGGCTTGAGAGCCATGCTCGTTTGCCATTCAGATTTTGACCCGTGCCGCGTTGTTTGCTGTCAGGGGAGCCACCACTGAACGCATCCGTTGCCCACATGGTGATTTCTGAAGCGTTTGGAACTTGGCGTGGGTGTCCCGGTCGTTACATCGCCTTTTGAAAAAAGTGATTGTATCTGCCTCCCGCAGTTCAAAGTAGTACAGCGCAAACTGCAAACTGAAAAACGCAAGTCGCAGCGCACATTGCACCCAAGTCAAGTGGCACTCAGTCTCTTAAGGTTTTTCTGCAAACTTGTATAACTTCACACCAGGCGAGTTTTTATTTGTACTACAGCATCGAATTACACGGCACATATTTTGTTTTTTCTGGAATGGCACATCCACCGTACAGCTCGCAATATTTACCTCTCTCCAATGCATTCTCAGTCCCGCAGCTGCTACCGGAGTCCCGACAAAGCCAACCTGTCTGTCTACTAGAGGCCCCCTGGTCGGTGCTCGAGTCGCGCCTGCTTCGTTTCTATACCGCTGCATGGCAGCTGCGTGCGGAGCAATATAATCATGAACATCAGCAAAGTTTTTTATGTGCCTGCTTTGAGGAGGAGGAGCAGTGCACAGAGCAGCACAGGCTACAGCATTCTCCCTCATACCGTTCTTGATACTAGTACATGGTGAGACACATAGGAACTTGCGGAAGACCTAGGCAGGCCTCTTGGACAATGAGGCAACCACTAAAATCGCCGTCTTCTTTGGAGGCAAAGGAGGCCTAGCATAATCTAGCGCCACTATGCTTAGAGTACCGACACTTCATTCTTCAATTTTCTTGGGGGTGCCGCCATCTTTGTGCTTGGCACAGAGCGGGCGCCATTCGCGATCGTCACAGTTCGAAAATGCTACTTCTTCGACTTTAGATGTGGTTCCAGGAAGCTCTGTCAATTTCGTTTTGCTATGTTGCGAACTGCTTTTATAATTTGTGGTGGACAGAAAAGCATTTCCTGTAATTTCCGGTTAAGCTTCAAATAACTGGCAACCATGATTCTGAGCACCAAGATGGCTGGAGTGTCGTCACTCCTTAAGCATAGCTTGCACAGTGGCTCTAGCGAAATCGCCAATCTTTTTGAGCAAAGTAAACCACTTTCAAAGATCCCTGCTTGCAATACTGCGTGCATTGTGTTATGCGACCTCTTTGGCTACGGAGAGGAGTGGCACAGTTTCATTTTCGATTGGCCCCGTCGACGATGTAGTGCATCTCGGCAGCGCACGAAAACGAAGTCGGCGCTCACTTGCCACGCGCCGATTTGTCTTTGTGAAAGCCCCCGTCAACGAGCAAACCTCCGGCGGCCGTAAGGACCGACCTGGGCTTAGCGAGGAGTGGGAGTACGGCCGTCCTCGTTTCCCAGCTTCCTGGCGGCTGGGCTAGCACTCCAGAGTGCATCGTGACCCTTCCGCCTCGCAGATAATTTAAGAAGCCCACAGGGGTGGAACGGCTGCGCCATTCGCGCCATTTTGCGCCAGACGCATTTGTCTGCGCCATCCTGCGCCATTTTGCGGAAACTGCGCCACAGCCAATACTTTGCGCCATTGTGCTCCAAATCGCCAAAATAATTCTATTTTGTCTTGGTTTCGGTTTTTATTGACTTGATTGGCAACAATGAGCGCGTTTAGCTTGGTCGGGCTTGCAATTTTTTGTTCCGTTTATTTTTCTTGTGTATCCCGAGTCGGAAGCACGCGAAAAAAAAACTCGGGGGTCGGATTCCAAACACTTCACCTGCGAATGGATTGTTAGTCTTCAACCGTAAGCGGTTAAGCGAGTCGGCTGAGGTGAGGCTCGAGTCGTTAAGCGTCAGATAGTCTGAGGATCTGCGGCCCTCCGAATCCTTGCCGGCCAGCAGCTCTTACGCGAGCGGTAGATCTGCTCGGCGTACTTTAATCTTGCTCTGGCTCATCGCCTCAAACTCAAAATTTGTTGCCCTGTTCCTCCGCGCAACTGCACGTCCGTTGCTTACGCACGTCACGTGGTTCGCACATATAATTACTATGTCGAGCACGTGTGGGTCGTGCTATAAACAGTGCTGGTTTGCATTTTGAGCAGCTGAAAGCCACTCAGAAAATATCAAGGACACTACCTTCAGGAACATATGGTACTTGCTTTTTGGTTCTCACTAATGCCAAGTTTTTTCACCTGTTACACTGTTATCCCATCTACATAGGTTCCTAACCACTCATGCTCATCTGTACTGCTAAGCACAATTGAAATTGCTCCCGTGCTCGTCTAAGACACAAGCTGAAATGCAATGAAAATTGATTTGAGCTGCTCCTAGCCTGCTCCAGAATGTTGTTTTAGCTGCTCCCAGCCTGCTCCAAAAATTGACGGCATCTCCACGTGGTGAATGATGTTGCTTGGGGCGAAGCTCTGGTGGTGCTTGTCTGCGTAGACGCCGAGCCGCAGCATGCCGAGCCTTTTCATTCATGTCAGTAGGAGAATGTGTGGTTTTCTTCTTTTTCTTTTTTTAAGCAGACAGATGGGATGGCATCTCAGAACCCCCTACTCTTTTTTTTCTTTTTTCTTTGAGCCTTTTCATTCATGTCAGTAGGAGAATGTGTGGTTTTCTTTTTTTTCTTTTTTTAAGCAGACAGATGGGATGGCATCTCATAACCCCCTACTCTTTTTTTTCTTCTTTTTCTTTTTTCATAATTTTTTCATCTTTTTTTTTCCAATTTTTTTTTTTCCCTACACGAGCACGTGAGCACGTGATCTCACGAGCAGAAGCACGAGCACCCGACGCCGGGCCTACGGCGGACGGACATACGGACATGGCTAGCCCCTAAGGAGCTTCGCCCCTAAAAAG
Organism: Ixodes persulcatus; assembly: GCA_013358835.2. Lineage (NCBI taxonomy): Eukaryota > Metazoa > Arthropoda > Arachnida > Ixodida > Ixodidae > Ixodes > Ixodes persulcatus. Next base: position 69,354 of record JABSTQ010010457.1, read on the forward strand.
CAGTTTCAGCTGCTCCCGTGGCTGCTCCCAAGTACATTTCATGAGTTCCACTGCTGAGCCCATCGAGGAGAAGATGGGACCGGACGAGCGGCCCACTATATTTCTTCCGCGCGCCTTCGTTGTCCTGTTTGCGCGCACATACCCCCCCCCCCCCCTCCCTCCCCTCAAAAATAAATAAATAAATAAATAAAACAGTTCCTGGCATTTGATTTGTATTGATGGGCAACACCTACAATATTTCAGACTTGAGGAAAGTCGCACGTTAAAAAAATGCGAGCTCTACATTAGGTAGTGACGGGACGTCGGGAAGCCGAAACTGTGGCCAAGAGGTTCCCGAGATGCTTTGCACTGCAGTACGCCGCTAGGATCGCTTCGATTTTGCGAGAGGTCCATTACCGCGCATTAGACAGAAGGTCATTCGTATTCCAAGTTCCTAGGAGCATCAACCTTGTGCCTTGGGCATTACCTAGTCAAGCATGAAATGTTTTTTTTTTTTTTTTTTTATTAACTCTACTAGAAAAATATCTGGAAAATGGGATTCTTTCTTGTTTGCAGGCAGTCCCTGTTAGGTGCATGCTGCGCCTAATGTCTGCTCGTTGCTTTTGCAGTTTCCATGGGACATTGTAAAGAAAGCTTGGGAAGTTGGGCTCATGAACCTCTCGATTCCTGCAGCGTATGGTAAGTACAAAACTCGTGGCTTCTGCCTCAATACGCTTCTGCGTCTTTTGATGGAGCCGGCAGTAGTGAACGATGGTCTATAGCATGTATATAATTCATTTTGCTACAATGTTTCGTTTGGCTGTAAGATCTAGTTGTCAGTGGCCCAGTGTTTTATGAACAGCTCAGACAGGTCTCTCGTACCACGGGGCTAAGGAACGAAGAAGAAAAGGCCCTAAGAATTGAGAACACAACTTTGTGTACTCTTGCGGAAAAAGGATGTGACCAGGTTCCGGGGGAGGAGGGCCGATAGAGGGAATATGTGTGGCAGATTAGGAAAACAGAATAAAGAGAAAACGCAAGGTGCCCGTTGGCCTTCGGAGCTTGCGATTCTCGAAACATGGTCATTACTAATAGCTAATGACAATGATGTAAGCATTTCCGTGGAGGTCTGTGAGGCGGGAGTTTAATTTTGTTGGAAGAGAATATTAACTAAATCTTACAGCTAGCTATCAAAAAAGTTGCCCTCTTCCTTCTTTTTTTCTGTTTACTACAGAATGTGTTTAAGGGTTGGGATCCCTGAGGAAAATGTGACAGAACATTACGAAAACCATTGCGAAGTGTGTAACACGTATTTGGGAGGACAATGTTTACAAAAGAGTGGTAAAGTGAGGAGAAAGAACAAATATCTAAACGTGCCAATACGGGAATCAAACCCACGACCCTTCGATTGTAAGCCCATCGTTCTACCACTGCGCCGATTAGTGGGTATAGATGCGAAGCTAACCAGCTTTCTCTACTACGGCGGTCTCTACTAACTGTTCAAATACCGAACTCCGGAAATTCGGCACCTGCGTTCGGTGGTCGCGTTCAATGTTAGGCGAGTGTAAGTGAAGGAACTAGAAATCCAAGACATACCCACTGTCATGTAAAAGGGGGCAGAGTTCATTAAAATAATGCGATGTAACCAAGGAAAAATGATTAAAAAGCTGCAATATCCATCACAAACCCCGAAGGATGCCACGAAACACATTCTGTGTGTACTAAATTTATCTGTAGGATCAAGAGAATTTTTTTTATTGCAGGCAGTGGTGTTCTTTGGTTACACAATAACCAAATGCAACATTTGGTTACCATGGCAACCAAGGAACTACAGTAGCATTCTGACGTGAGTCCTTGCTATGTGGTCCAACACTATTGAGTGACCCGGCCTTGAAAGTACTGCCACTGTCCCAGATTGTCTTAGTTTTGTTAAGCCGCGCAAAGATTTGAAAATCGTTCTATCTGCTCTGATCAGTGGTCACTTCAATCGTAACACAAATTTCACTATTTTATGTTTTGTGTGATAATGAATTTAGAGTCGCGAGGCTTTCACAGGAGAAGCATTGCCCAGAAAAAAAGCCATTCAATTAATCATTATTGTTTTAATAAATCCATCATCTTTAATAACCTAGTGGCTCGATTGTAGGTAGAGGCTGTAACAAAGCCCTTCAATTGTTCTTTTTTTTTTTAGATGTGGACGAGGAGAAGATAAACAATGAATCGCATTGGAGTGGTCAGCAAATTTTAGTGGGTTCCGACGCTTAAATGTTGTCGAATTTACATTTGTGAATCCTAAATACCTTAATTTCTGTGGCAAGTTAGAGTCATGGGGCTCTCACCTTTGCTTACCGTTAGCAAAATTGTCGTCGGGGAGAGTAACCGTGCCCTGGACACGAAAGGGCTAAGAGCCGGCCCTATAAATGTTCTGCATTTAGAAGGCACTCAGCAGCAACTCTGCACCGCCTGAAGGCACGGATTCACGCTAACAAACCATTTGCGCAAGCGATCGAGGGAGGACCAGAATGCGTCGACTGCACTGTACCGCAGCAGTGATGGTGGGTGGCAACGGCGGTCCCCAAGGTTGCATTTATTTCGTGCACCTTGCCCTGCACATACTTTGAGTGTGAGAATTGATGTGACCCAGAAAATAGCGATCATGCATGCTTTGCAGGGCCGTGCACTCTCTCTATTCGATAGACTGAATCATATTCGTCAGACATAAATATGTTGTGGTGGTCGTAATAAATCATTGACCCGGGAAATGAGCCAGGAATTAGTTCTAGTATCTTGTTGAATGGGAATTATTGTAGTACAAGCATTTGTTGTAAAGGCATTTGACTGTTTGCCAATGTCGTGGTTCAGGCTGGCTATTTGAATGAAGAAAAAGAGTGTGCAATCGTGGAAATAGAAATTAGTATATTACACAAAGAGAAAACAAGCACTGCGTCATTATTTACTTATTTACAAAGGAAATATTCACCTAAGTCTTGTATTGTTTGTGGTGGTAACACCCAACCATACATGTAAGAATGCATGGTTGGAAAGTTTTTTTTTCCTGTTCTTTTCAGAATCTTTGTCTTAGGTTTTAGATGGTGGCTTAGCTAGGTAATATACTAGGTAGAAAGATGACAGGCCTTTTTACCAGGCTGCCTAAGCACCAAGGAGAATGATGGGAATGTCTTTTAGATTTTTGCTTGTTTTAGGTTTGTTTCAGATTTTTGCTTTAGAAAAGTTATTGCTGCACCAGCACGTGCAATTTACCTAGCCATACTCGCCTCACACTCCTGGCTGCTCGGGTAATTTAGCGAGAAGTATATATTGGTATCTCATTCAACGTGCTTGAACAAATGCAACGGCGTTCGACAAGGTAATTTGGGTTCGCATCGAATCTTGTTGCCGTGCTATTTTGTGACCCAGTGTCCTTGCTTGGCTGTCCCGCTCCCAGGTGGTGCCAATTTCACTCTTTTCGACCACTGCCTGATGACGGAGGAAGTCTCCTACGGCTGCGCGGCCATTGGCACCATAATCGAGGCCACTAGTCTGGGGGTAAAGGACCTTCTCTGGAGGTTGTCATCTTTGGCATGCCCCACTTTGTCGCATTCTAATGGTCCAAGAGGAGCGGCTGTTGCACCGCGTAGCTGGTGGGGGAAGTTTGCCGCTGCGCCGGAGGAGGGTGGGAACAACCGGTGCGAGGGTGAAACTGGTGTCACCTGGGTTGCACTTGCTTCCTCAGTCACTGAAAACACTTAAAATCTGCAGTCTTCCAATTTTTTTTTGGGGGGGGGGGGGGGGGGGCGGGGGCGGGAAGTTATTGCACAGATTGCTAGACGTCATTCGAGCGAACCCCTATTTCCGGCGAAGGTTTTGGAAGAACAACAGTTTACATATCGATGAGCACATTCCCGCGGCTTGCGGGCTACTCCCTCCCGGCGGGGGTGGCCGTCCAACGGGCCGTTTCCCTTCGTCGAAAAATAGATTTGCCAAATTTTCACCAAATGGTACTATCGCTCGCAATGGTTTCGGCGCATCAGTGTTGCTCTCGGACTATGGTCGGTGACAGATTTTTAGTTGGGTTAAAGAGGCGGGGGAAACTCCTCCCGCCTCTTTCCCCTTTAGCGGAGCGAACGCTGGAAGGGAGGTCCCCTTCTCCCCGGCATTCGCTCCGCTAAAAGGGAAAGGGGTGGGAGGAGCTTCCCTCAAACTCTTAACCTATCGCCGACTGTAGGGCGCATCATACATAGAAACGTGGCCCGACGTTGTTGGCCAAAATTTCGACTGTGCATCCTGCCTTGAGAGTGCCCCCCACATTCCTGCTAAGTGGGTGGGGATCTGCTTGCTGGTGGAAATCCACTGATCTCTATTGCAGTAGGCTGGATCGCGGATCGAGGCTTGCCTTGCTGGGGTCGAGCGGCACCACCGGCAGCCGTCACTTGACACCAGCTAATGCTCGGGACTCTAATGAAAAAAGAGAAAAAGTGCCGTTTCCCCTGTTTCTAAGCTATTGTCGGCACCGAAACGTTTTTGCTGCTTTTCAGAAAGCCTGTCAAATAGCTTGTGCACAAACGTCAAAACTGTCAGCCCTCGCAGTTCTTATAAATAAATGTTTTCTGTAGCAGCGATAAACAAAACCTAAATTCCCCGGAGCAAAACCGAACTGCTGGCGGCACTGTGCAAAGAGTAAAAACACACCAAAACAAAGTAAATTAATGGCTTTGAAAAGAAATTTTATACGTCTCATAGACTCGCATGGCCATTGGCCGTTGGTGGTGCCACCGACGGGCTCCTGATCTGCAATCCAGCCGATTACAATAGAGATCAGTGTCTCTGCCACATCCGGTGGTAGCAAGTGTTGTCAAAGGGACCATTGCAATATGCGTTTATGGGGCCAGCTCTTGGCACTTCCGTGCCCGTCGGATGTAGCCTCAAGGGTGGCATTACGCCGATGACGTCAGTGTGTTCACATGGTGCCATGACGTCAAATGAAACCGTGACGTCTATGAGGACAGTGCCTGTGCAATGCACCGAAGAGATGGGATTTTTTTTTACTTTGCCTTTTCTTCTTTTTTTTTTTTCTATTCATTCTTTTTCCTCGCTTTCCTGACCCGTCTTCTGTTACCCTTGTGTCCTCGTGCCAGGTGGGCCTGACTTGAAGTGCCTTGACTCGTGCCTGTGCGTGGAGGAATTTACGTACGCCTGTTCGGGCATCGCCCTGGCACTCACAAGCACGGAACTCGGGGTAGGTCGCGCCTCGACGCTTTCTGCAACCCACTTGACACCAGCCTACCCACTCCACCACTGCCTGTGCGTGCGCAAATTGTTTAATTAAGGGGGGGACCTAGAGGGTCGAGCCCTTCGAGGAAGTGATTTCGAAACGAGAGCATTAATGCACCCATTTGCATTCTTCGACGTGCTCTATGTCTCCTGTAGGGCGTCAACTCTATCTAAATTGTTCAAAATTGTGTTGGCTCTTGGACCATTACTGCGAGCAAATGGTTTCATTGACTGAATGTGTACGTGGGTCTGCATTAATTTAATATTAATAAGCATTTATTCTCCGTACATATAAATATGCATATCGTGGGGGCCGGGGGAAGAGCTGTTCAAGCAGCTTTACTTGTTCCCAGCCCCCTTACAGGTAGTACACAGAGGTGCAGGGTTCGTACAGCTCCTTGAAATCCTTGAATACCCTTGATTTCGTTAAAAGTATTTTAAGGGCCCTTAAATATCCTCGAAAGTTGAAACGATCCTTGTATTCCTTGAAAATCCTCCAACAAATGCGTAAATGCCGCGTCGTCTGGCAACTTGGCATGTCGTTTGTTCTAAATGATGAAGTCAATCCAAAGCGTCCCATGTTTTGCGTCGACTGTGTTGAGGATCAAGTTGGTGGGCGTGAGACACTTTCAGTCGAGATTGAAAGCCGAAATTCCGGGTGGAAAGTGTAAGTTCCAGCCTTCTTGGCTGGAACGCAAAGACTATCGCCAGTGGGTGGGACCAGATACGAATGACTTCTTCCGAGCGAAGTGCGCGATCTGTCGAAACGCTATCAAAAACCGCAATGGCCTGCTCAATATTCCACTGTCGAAAGAGTTAAAGTCCTCTGTACGCCTAGCGAGGCAGAAGTACGCTGCATACTTTGGAAGACCGCAAGAAAAAAGCAGCCAGTAAGCAAAAAAGCTTGAAGAGAAAAGCAGTTGAAATGGAGCTGGAGGGAATCCATGGGAGGAAGTTGAAACTCCAGAAAACTCTGAAGTGCCTGCTCGAGTTGGTGGAATGCTTCGCAGAAGATGCTGAGGTAAAGAATGACTTGACACTTTTGGCCAAGGCCAATAGTTTTTCGCCGAGCAGCAAAAGAAAAGGGAACGGCTATAGCTGCTGTAGAACCAGAAATTCTTGCCAAAAAGGAGCTTATTTCTTAACTCCTGTCAACGAAGAAATTTCTTCGAACATTCCTCGAATTTTGTCTTCTGATGCCCTTGAAATCCTTGAAAAGTCCTCGAGTTTTGTATCAAAAATTCTGCACGAACCCTGGAGCCCTGGAGGTGTAAAAAAATAGTTTTTACATAAAGATCTTTTGACATGATGATTGCTTGAGTGTTTTTACAGTTTTGTTTTGTCATTGCATGATTAGAATCTGTATTCATTGTTTGTTTTTTTGTCTTGGTAATGCTACAAACACACATAGTATGACAGAATTCCACTTCAATATTTCCCTTTTTTAGCTAGCAAGTTTGGGGCTTTGATACTAGTACTTGCTTTTCTTCCATTTCGCATTTGCAATTTGTTACGTAAATTTAAAACAAATTGCCATTGTACCAATATCGGCACTTGAAGGAGTGTTGCAATTACAAAAAGGTTATGGGAATTTTCTGTATGCTCCATGTACCATATTTACTCGAGTAACAGCCGCACTGTTTATGAAGAAAACCTGAGAGTTTGTTTTTCTGCGGAGCGTGTCGCTTGCCAATCACCGCGATCGGCAGCATGATTCCAGCAGTTTACCAGACAGATAACGTCTTCGCGCGAAGATACCATCTGTGAAGATTGCATTTGTATGGAGAATCGTGTTCTCGATCTAGTTCTTCGCTATGTTATTTATGCGCAACGTGATGATTGGCTGTATATGTGTTCTGCGGGAAAGCAGACGCAAGGGCCTTGTAGAGGCGGTGGCAAATTTTGCGCGCCGCCAAGACGGCGTTTAGTTTTAGCTTATCGGTATGTTGCGCTGAGCCTCGGTCATTCGTTTTGCTTTAGCGCTTGCATGTGTCTTACTTTGTTCCGTCTACTACGAACGGAGTTGCATATCCCCCACGGGGGGTCGTTGCCCGCGGGCCTTGCCTCTTACCCGGGGCTCCAGACACACAGATCTACGCGGGCGTTCGGGGCAAGCACCGGAGTGCGGCTATCATCGGCTGGCGCGCCATTTCGTAAACTGGGCCGCGTCTCAAGCTCGAGCGACTTCCTCGAAGACTTCGGGTCATGTTCCAGTGTTTCGTGACTTCGACTCGAGAGGCACCGGGCGCAACTGGTGAAACGGCTTCCCAGGCGCGTCTTCCATTTACGTTGAGGCTCCTGCGCCTTCCATTTACGTTGAGGCTCCTGCCCGCGCTCCGGGGGAGAGGACGTCTGCTGGCGGGGCACGTTTCGACGATTCTCGCCTAAACCGAGAACCAGTAGATCTTCCTTGGAACATAAACATATCGGGGTTTAGACTCTCAACCGCAGGGCCCGATCTTAATGACCACCTCGGCAACAGCAACAAACTCTCGTGCGATAGGTCGAGAGTGCGTCAAGGCCTCAACCCAATGGGAAGCGGACGAAGCCCTCATTGGACAGAGCGGCTTCCGGCGCACTGTCTTAAGCCCTGACCGAGTGTGTGAGCCTCGAGTTGGAACGGGCTTGCGAGCCCCTGACTGTTCTCCCGCGGTTCGCCGCGTTACCTGCCGCACGCGGCAGCCCTTGTTCGCCGGCTACTTAACCATTGCCCTCACTGTGCGCGGTAGGACACTTGACTTCGTGTCTCGCGATCGTAAGCCTGTGAGGCCAGTTATTCCCAGTTGTTTGATTGTATCGTGTACTCCGGAAAAGTTCAAGTAAAGTTTTGAGTTTTAATCGAACACTAAGCAGTCTTGGTCGTCCCTGTCCCGAGTCCTCGCCGCCTACAGCCAGCTCTCCAGCAGCCAGCATCGTTCCACGGTCCCCCGGTCCTCGACGGTAGACACCTCCAGGGTTCCCATCGAGGTCCGGGACAACAACCTTACAACTACTGGCCTTGTTCATAAATAGTGCGGCTATTACTCGAGTAATTATGGTATTTTATTCTCGGATGTTTACAAATGTACACGCATGAAAGAGGCATCATTGTCCTAGTACCTAGATGAAGGAAAGGAGTCAGACTTGACTGTTCTAGCCATTTCTTCAGTTGCTTCATGGTCCTTTTTAAGAAATGAATGATGTAATTAAATTACTTAATTTTTGTGAAGACCTTATTTTCGTGAATTTTGCGATTTGAAAATGGGTTGCACTCCCATGGTTATGGACACAGCTATTTGCGCTTGTGTAAATGAAGTCGCTTGCTGTAACACCGAAGTCTGGAAGAAATTTACTTCTCTGTCCAGTTTGTTAACATTCTTGGCTGCCGACCCATCCTTTTGCAGCAAACTCCAGTCATCCTTGCCGGAAACGACGCCCAGAAGAAGAAGTACCTGAGTCGCTTGATTGAGGAACCTCTTTTAGCTGTAAGTCGGAGAACTGTGGAAAATACGGCCCTTGAGGCATCTGTGTGGTTTTCGCTATGCACATGCAGTATCCGTGTCAGCAGCTTTACTTCCCATGCTTGCCCTTTCTGACAACTACATGAATGCTCCTAACAGCCGTGTTTAAAATCTTAAATAATCTTCAAAAAAAATTTTAGCCACCCACCAAGTAAGCTTCTAAGAATGAAACCAACAGGGACTAGAGTCTTGATGGGCTTTATTGTTATACAAGGCAAATTGTGATGACATGCAGTTTTCCAGCTGATAAAGACACGTGCCAACATAATGCTTAAGGCCTGTCACATTGGGAAAACACGGCGGCAATAGGAGCACAACATGTTCATCAACAGTTGGTCAACTTGCTTCTCGGTCGCCCTGTTGCCCGACAAACCTTTTACATTGTGGTAACGTCAGCTCAACACAGGCGGCAGTAAAACTGTTGCCCCGGTGTGACAGCCTTCGGCGACAAAAACTGCAGCAGGTTGTGTTGGACGACGCATGGTGCCCAGATTGGTGGATGAGGGAATTTTGTGCTGTCCACACGACAATGCAGATAGCTTCGATGGTAGAGTTCCCTATCCATCTCATGTTTTTTCCTAGCACTTGCTCAAATAAAGTCCTGAAAAACGCTATTGGCTATAATTAAGACTAGCGTGCAGCTAAAATAATTTGATTAACATTTTACTGCATAATTATGGAAAGCAGTCGTCGAAATGGTCACAGCTATGGTTGTGAACGTTCAGACAGTTGTTGAAATTTGAACTGCCGATAGACCAGCTCACAATGCTGCTAGAGAAATAAAATGGCATGCCTACTCACCCGTTGATAAAATGTAATAAAAATCGTCCATGAAAGCGAGCAATTAAAAAATTGAACCATGAAAACGATTGCTCTGATCATGATTGTTGATACTTGGAACTTGATAACAGCCGCTGCCCGGCACCTAAATTGTTTAAAAAATTCCCAGGACATTTTGGGGAATGAAGCAATCGCATAACAGGCGGTAAAGGCAAACAGACAGCACAGAAAAATATTTATTCCACCAATAATTATGAAGGCCGATTGTGTCGGTGTCACTTTTTAACACTGTCAATTCAGCTCAGCACAACGCTACAAAAGACACTGGGGTGTAGTCAGTCGTGAAAGACACAACTGGACAGAACCACTTCTTGCAATGTCGTGAATCATGAACATAGCAGCGATCTCATCTTCCTCGGTTAAGGCCCTGTCACACTGAGGCAACACGACAACAAAAGCAGTACAACACATTGCCCAGCAGTCGGGCAACTTACTGCAGGTGCTAACTCAATTTTACAGTAGAACTATAGGAATTGCACAAAAGAAAGAACTGGACAGAAACACTTCATACGGTGGCGTAAATCCCGAACATATATCAGCCATCTCACTTCCCTCGGTTAGGGATATGTGCTTTGTCAGCTAACGAAGAACAGTTTGATAAAATGAAAGGTGGCAAATACTCCCCGTGTCAAGTTTTCTAATCGCAGTCACTGGTTGATGTCGTACTGTGGTTATTTCTGGCACTTTGAACGCACTAGCACTTTGTAGAGTCACATTTCCAGCAATGCACACGAACGAAGGTAAACAATCAAGATAGCAGAGTGTTCCCCGTGTTGCTTTCGCCGTCAGCACGGTGTGACAGGGTGGTCGGACAACAGATCGGCCAACTTGGTTGCCGGGTGGCAGCAACATGTTGCCCGACTGTTGTTGCTGCCGCGATGTAGGGTTGCCGGCAACATGATTTCCTTATGTTGCTGGATAGAGTTGTCCAACTGTTGCCTCAATGTGACAGGGCCTTTAGGGTTAGCTGCTTCACCAGCCTATGAAGAACATTTTGATCAAATAAAGCGTGAAAAATACTCCCCCTGTCAAGTTTTCTGATCACAGTTGCTGGTTGATGTCGTCCCGGGGTAATTTCTGACCCTTTGAATGCACTGCTACTTTGTAGAGTTATTTCCAGCGACCGTGCGACGCACACGAATGAAGGTAAACAGAAGTGGGAAAACGGCTTGAACAAAAAAACATTTGCACAGAAATCAGCATGCAAGGGAGATGCTTGAGGCATTAGCTGTTGAAGAAAATGCAAAGGACTGTGCTAGCTGTCCCTCAATCATGCTTCATGACAAAGAAAAACAATATCTACGGTGAGCTGTGGCCACTGCATTGTACTAGCAGTGCCTCGATCACGCTTCGCAGTACATTTGACTAAAAACCCTGAGACTGGGACGAGAAGGGACAGGCAAACACAAAGTCTCAAACACAGCTTTTGAGCTGTGTTTGAGACTTTGTGTTTGTCGTACCTTCTTGTCCCAGTCTCGGGGACGAGAAGGGACGACACTGACTCATTTGTGCCCTAACCTTTTGTTCACCACTTCCCAGTGCAGTCGACTTCCGTTAATTTGAACTTGACAGGACAAGGAAATTGGGTTGATTTATCCGAAAGTCTAATTAAAAGATGCACGCTAAATTCTGAATATCCAGCGCTTTAGATCAGGTGGGCTAACATTGTTATAATGAGCCGCCGCACATCGCCGCACGGCGGTAGCAGGGGACGTGTATGTTCTTCGCACATTCAGTGCAGTGGCGGCAGCAGTGACTGGCAGCATCCGTCGCCGGCGCCATTGCAACACTGCTGCGGAGAAGCGCTTGCTGCTCTGCAGCGGTGTTGCAAAGGTTGTTTTGTGTTGAGACCATGCCATGACCCGTGTCTCAACATGTGCTCTTTTTTTCTCTCTCTTCGCAATTTGGCGCACACTTCAAAATTTGAAAACAGGTTTTTTCGCCGACTGGCATGGCTGATCGCGATTGTCGGTGGCCGACCGACTGGCCGACGGGCGCGGCAGTTTGAATTGACTCCGTAAGTGTGACGTCATGGGTCCAAACAAACCGTTGCTAGGGTCGTTGTTATGGACAAATACATGTGGCTAGATTTCGCTACGAAAACCCGACCGTTCAAAATCAGGAGTAGGATTTAAACTTCTAAAAATCACAGATATAGAAAGCTTGAATGTCATATATGTTTCGACAGAAATGTGCCAGTAATCCCTTGTTTCTGAAATATTTACGTCTGCAACTTCCGGTCCTCAAGATGCCTGCAGCAGACGACGAATGCAAGAAGTATGCCGTCTGCCACATGCCGGCCGGCCAAGCCGGTGCCGTCGTTTGAATCGAGTGAATAAGGACGATATTCTGATATTGCATTTGTTTGAAATATAATGATTTTTAGTAACTTAAAAGAATTCATAGTGGGGGGTGCGATGCAAAATATGGTTTATCGAAAGTCCGGGCGTCGATCGAGGTGATCGTCTGCTAAAAGATCGCATTGGACCCGTGAGGAAAGCACTTCAGGCGATCGGTCGAGATCCCACTTTGTGAGGGTGCGTCGTATCTGGTTGTAACCATCGCTGGTTACTGAAAATCGCGATAGACATAGAATTTTTTAATAACCTGACAACCTCAATAATAATAATAATAATGAACGAATTGTCTTGACGGTGTACGATTTGTTTCTCATACTGGCCTGCACTACGGCGGTAATGCACTTCAGGTCGTCGTCGTAAATGATCTGCATGACGTGGTTTGATCTTACGGCATTTTCACCCCTCTGCAACTAAGCTGGGTTCTTCACAGAAAAAAAACGCACAATGCGGAGGCCTCTACGGCCATGGCGATGCACTTGTTTTTGTCGGTCGTTTACCGACGCAATTCAATGAAGACGCCCGCTGCAACAGAGGCCAGCAAATCTATCGTGTCGTCTGCTACCAAAGCAAAGCAGAGTGTAATACTTCAGAAATCGCTTTCATCGTTGCGATACGACACTGAGACGACAAGAACATCTTCATAATTAGATATCAAGAAGTTAGGTTGCTTACAAAAAATTATTTACTTACTTGTAAGCAAAACTCTAGCCTCACGTGGAGTCTCCATGCGTTAGCCCATAGCAACGTCCCTAGCAATGGTTTGTTTGGACCCAGACGCCTTGTTCTGACGTCATCACTTACGGGGTCAATTAACCAATATTTTATATTTTAAGATCAAAATAATGAGTTTTTCTTTTTTTCTATAGAAATGTATGGGCTCTTGTTGGGACCGGTTGAACAGGGTCGAATCAAACGATAAGTCGAATTAAGCGAGGTTGAATCAATGCAAGTCGACTGTATCTGCGATGTGCTGTAGCAAAGTGACTAGTAGTGAGCATGTATGATTGATATGTGCTTATTTTACATTTATATTTTTTCATTCCTTCTTTCTTTTCGGATATTTTTTTTAATTTCTCTGAATTTTTCAAATCTTTTTTTTATTACTTACTTATTACTTAATCTCATAAACGTGTAGTGGTCGAGAGGCGGAAGGTGGAAACTTCACCTAGGGTTGAAGAAGATGAAGATAGTAAAGAATGGTTGATAGTCAGCTATGTGTTTGTCCTGTCTCTGTGTAAGTGTTTTTTGTCCAAGCTGTTTTCCTACCTTCTGTGAACATGTATCAGCCAGCTCAACTCGCACCATTAATTCAGAAGGTAAACAATCAAGATGGCAGAGTGTTCCCCGTGTTGGCCACACCATCAGCGTGGTGCGACATGGTGATTCCGGTTGTCGGACTGCAAATCGGCGAACACTGTTGCCGGTCGACAATAACATACCATATTTACACGATTGTAAGTCGACTCGATTGTAAGTCGACCCCCCCCCCCACCACATCGCACATCAGCAAAAAAAAAAAAAAAATTCTTTCGATGCGCATTTTACTGCGAACACTTGAGTACGGCAAAGTATCTGTTTCGAAAGCCGAGTCTCCACGCACGCGATCGCGCGCGATCGATGCCTTCTGGCATGCTTTGGATGCGCATGCACGCGCGAGGTGCGTGAGATGGTCAGGCGGGTTCGAAACTAGGGAGTTCACGCTGCAGGCGGGACAACTGAAGCTGCTCACTGTCGTTCTCAATCCGTCTGCGACTAGACTACGACTCGTCCGCACTGGTAACACTGGTAATGTCAGTTTCGTCGTCATCACTGCTACGTTCTCGAAGCACGTCGTCTGCGTCGTCCAACACAATCTCGCTTTTCGCAAATGACATGATCAACCGAATCTTCCGCGCTTGCTCGGCGATCGCGATGTACGTCACGGGTAGGGACCGATCGCACACTTTTGCGGCGTACGTTGCCAGCCTGACCTCCGACTCCGGAAGGCACCCCCACCTATTCAGACTGGCCTACGGAAGCCTCTTCGTTTGCCGTCACAGTTTAAGATCCGCGCCACAGCAGACTCCACTGGAGCATGACCCGCTCCGACGGGTCGAACTGGCGTCCAACAGCGCAGTTGTTGGTTGCTTCCGAGTGAAGAATGGCCATAAACGAGCACCGAAAACCTAAACTGCCCGGGTCATGCGTGTCAATACAAAAAAACGTCCGGCGGCCTCCGGAGTGGCTCTTACAAGAAGTGCCGCCACCCCCCGGGAGTCGGGCGCGCCGTGCGTTGTTTACCGCCGTATATTCGGGTTAATTTGCGAATCGCGATCAATAGTACTCCTTCGCCCAAATAAAAAAAAAATAATTAATTTGTAAAATGAGCGCACAGAATAGTGCTATGCTAGTGGTACAGCCGGCTGAACTCGTAACAAGCCGAGGTGTTCATGATATCGCGGTTGTTTTGTTTTTGCCGGCGGTGGAATGCTTTGGTTCGATTATAAGTCGACCCCCCCACTTCAGATTTTCAAAAATTGAAAAAAGGGTCGACCTACATTCGTGTAAATACGGTACTTCCCGACAGTTGCCGTTGCCTCAATGTGACAGGTGTTGCTGAAAACATGTTTCTTTCGCGTCGACGGGCAGAGCTCTCCAATTGTTTCCCCAATGCGACAGCGCCTTTACTCAACTCCCTGTTTGGCGGTATTTGTGCCCGCCAGCCGGGGACTCGTAAGCCGGCATCTTGCCTTGGATCCACCGAGGCAGTTAGATGAAGAGGAGCGTGCTGTAAAGATTTTCTGTTTTTTTATTTCTGTCTCGTTTCTCGAAGCGTAAATTCGACGAGCACGTGTCTGGTGCGCAAGTTAGGGTGAAGCTTTTTTGGCCTTGTCGGCCGCCCTGCATTTACAAAACGCAGATTACTTGCGGAAATGTCTACATTACCTCAAGGATCTTTTAACCCATTGAAGACCAATTTTCTTTTTATAAAACACGCCACAAAAGATATTTTCATTTAGAATTGAAAATTTGCACGAAAACTGAACAAAACATTCATTTGGCCTCCTGGGGCAGTTCGCTGATGAATGCAGGTGTCTTTCCCTGTGGCTAAAATAGCTGCAACAGGGATTTCCTGTTCACGTGACCGGCTTCTTGGGAACAATGTATCTATTAAAGAAAAACTCGGCACCAACTATTTTCTGCTGCGTCGTCAAGATTAGCATAACTTCACAGTGCTGCAGCCCAGCACTGCTGCTAGAGAAAATATAGCTTCTTCTCTCGTCTTATTTACTTATTCTCGTGCAAAGGAGATGCCAAACGAAGTGATGCACCTGAGCAAGTAGCTTTGACGGCGTCGGAGCACTGTGGAAGCCTCACCAGCCTCGTTTGTGCAGCATAAAATAGTTGACGCCGAGACAGGCAGATGGCTGCCGCAGTTCCGTCGTCGTCTCAATTTCTGTGTGCCGAATCGGATAGAAACCCAATTTCGGCACACAGAAAAAGGGTCGAGAGGCCTGAAATGTAAGTGAAATGGACCGCATTGGTATATCTTAGGAGCAGCACGTAAAGTTATATATGGGAAAGGTTGTGTGGGGCAGAATTAAAGAAAATGCCAGGCGATGCCCACGTCTTTTGAGTGGAATTGGCTGGTAGACTCGGTGCTTCCTGCCCCCTGAGCCGGTCACGTGACTGGAAAATCTGTCTTGCGGCCATTTCAGCCACCGGGAAAGACGGCCGTATTAACCAGCAGACCGTCCCGGGTGTTGTTTGTTGCTATCGCTATTAATTCCCGACTATCTGATGTGTCCGTTCAGTAGTTCTTCACTGTGTGGTGTACTGTTATAATGGTAATAGAGGGCAACAATGACATTCATGATTAGTAGCCAGGGAGTTAAAAAAATATGCGACCGGCGTTTGAGGTTTCTCCTGTGCTTTTCACGCACGTGCCGTGCAGGCGTACTGCGTGACGGAGCCCGGCGCAGGCTCTGACGTGGCGGGCATCAAGACCAAGGCAGAGAAGAAGGGGGACAAGTGGATCCTCAATGGCCAGAAGATGTGGATCACCAACGGAGGCGTGGCCAACTGGTGAGTCACAGTTACTTCACGGCACATCTGGTGCTACGAAATAGTTAAGGCGTTTCTTGTTGGCTTTTTCGATGGTCACATATTTGGCAGCACCTCCGTGAAATGTTTCGTGCACGGCAGTTCGGTGATAATGAAAGCGTACAGGGTGTGACTGGTATTTGAGAACAAACACATGAGCAAAGCAAAAACGAGCGTATCTCCTTCAAAAACCAATGTACAGTCGCCGATCGATTACAGTAAACTTTCGTTAATTCGACCTCGACGGGACCTTGAAATTTGGTTGAATTATCCGAATGATCGAATTAAAAAAAGGACAGAGAAACGGTTAAAATTAAACTTCCTTTTATTGTCCAAAGTACACCCGCAGGCGACATGAAAGTGAACACCGGACCGTTGACCGGTCCGTGCTATCAGCGCCATGACGCGGCTGCCGTGGCAGCTCGCTTTCTTATCGCTCGCTTCGGCTTAGGTCCGAGCGTGGCCGTTGTTGTGAGCTGAAGATCCAATCAAACAGCGCAAAAAGCGCAACGTCATGGCGTTCTTCGCTCTTGATAGGACGAGCCGGCGGAGGAGCACGCGCAGAAAGACGGCAAACACCGCTGGTCCTATCAACTGCGGAGAGCACGCCATGACGGTGCGACTTTTTCGCTATTAGATTGGACCTTCGGCTCATAATGTCGGCCACGCTCGGACCTAAGGTGAAACAAAGTAGAAGCTCTTGGATCGAGTGCTGTTCTCAGCTCTGCTGCTATTGACCCCTTTCGAAATACTGCCCTCTGTTGGCAGATGTGGGATCCCTGCACAATGGTGGACTAAAACCGCAACGTCACGGTACGCTTTATGCGTTTGGTTGGATTACGAGGAAAAAGCACACCCACAGAAAAAGGCGATGAGCGCAGTGGCGTTGCACTTTAGAAGCTGTTTGATTGACTCGTCGGCTCCTAGCGTTTACAGAGCTCCGGTGTTTGTTATCTGATGGAATGACTTGCACGTTCCACGATGTCAGTTGTTCCGCCATTGTGCAGGGGTTCTGACCTGCTTATTATCAGCACGTGATTTTCGAAAGGGGTCTATTCCCCGCAGGAAGTGCGAGGATTGCGAAAGGTGCCTTTCAGATGCTATCGGTAGACAATGTGATTTAATAGATTTTTTTTTTTGTGTGGTATGTGCTAAACTGGAAGGCTGCGGAACAAATCAAAAAGTAACTTATACTTTCCGTTTCTTAAAAAGGACAGTTATTAGCGTTCGCTCATGAATAAAAAAAGCGGTTGAATCACTGATAAACTGTGCCGAACAACGTCCGCTCTAGTTCACGTGCAATGTGCAAATCAGTTGCCGGCAATGGACCTTTTGTAGAAACATCGGTTCGAGAGTAAATAGTTCCAGTACCCTCTCTCTCTTCCTTCTGGCCGAGCAGAGAGGGAAGATGGTTTCTTCCTGTCGACTTCGGGGTAGAAGATTACGCACGATGGGGACAAAGGCGAGTTTGGGGGAGTCGTATTTAGGTCACAGCGCCTCAATGGGTGAACAGGATGTAGCTGACGTTTTGGGTGTGGAACGGGTGGGAGAGGCCTTGCGCACGCGTTGTTTTCTCGCCACTTAGTCTCGAACCCAGTCGCGTGTCTAGGTGGCAGCACATATTCGCCAAGAGGTCCATTGGCGTGGGCACGGCGCCCACAAAAAGCGATGCCGAAATTGAAACCCACCTCCACGCTTTTTGCGGGGTGTAGCAGCAGAGCTGAGGCGAAGCGAGCAATAAGAAAGCGAGCCGCTACGGCAGCCGCGTCATGGTGCTGATAGCACGCGCCTGTCAACGGTCCGGCGTTCACCTTCATATCGCCTGCGGGTGTACTCACGGATGATCTGATGCCGTCTGCGCTTAAAACGCGTGTTCAAAAACATGCTTCGGAGAGCAGCGTAACTAAACGTCGCGTCCCCAAAGAATTGCGCACTAGAAAAAAATAATAAATAAAAAAACACAAAAAAAGTAAGTTTTACGAGCCGACATTGGCGCCAAGCCAAAGTCGGCTCGGCGACATAAAAAAAAAAGAAAAAAAGAAAAGAGAAATCACGTTTTCCTGGTGCACAAGATGAGCGCACACGATGCTACAGAAAACGCTTTCAGAGCGCGCGCTGGCTCGTGCGTGCCCGACCACGTGCTATGTTCTCCGCGCTACTCCACGCCAGATTGGTTGCGCTGGCTCGTGTCATTCGCTACGGTCCATCTGACCGGCGTTGAGGAGCAGGCGCATATTTGTGCACGTTCGGCTTTGCATTGCAGCAGAGGGCCCGTGTTTCGCCGTACGTTAGTGGTTTTTCTGCCGTGGTGCCGGGCAATGTGAGCCCGTGCGCATTCGCTCGGGACGAATTATCCGATGCGGAGTCTTCCCGGGTTCGAGCTATCAAACTTTTCCTTCCATAGAAATGTATGGGTACTCGCCGGGACTTTTGAACACGATCGAATCAACTGAGGTCGAACTAACGAAAGTTTACTGTATTCCGACTTCGCAGACACCGAAGAAACGTCCGAATATTAGAGCAGTCCGAAAAATCAGCAGATTGAAAAACTTGCCTTTATTACTTCCAAGTGGGCTTAAAAAAAGTCGTAAATAGTGCCTTGCTTCAGGTTACGCCTGCGTGCTTTCTTTTAGGTTACGCCTCCGTTTGCGTTCGGCAACTTTCTGTTACCTTGGGAATCGCTGCCTTCTTTTCTAGCGTTATGGTCAAGTGCTTTGTGTGCTTCTTAACGACACACCGCAGCGACGAGAAGAACAGATGGGGCCATGGCGTCCTAAGCCAGAGCCGTATATTAGGAGAGTTTGGACAATAGGCGGAGTGAAGGCCGCCGCCAGCGCTGAAAACTGCCCCCACGGTTAGAGCGTGAATTAAAGGTACGACACAGCGTCGACCAATCAGAAGACCGCGACGTCACAATATTGCAAACGACTTTTTAAAGCGTGAAATAGAAGCGTTCAATCTCGGCCTCTCTACTTTCTCGCAAATGTCCGCAGTAAAGACAAAGGCACAGGCGCGTGAGCCTAGCTCAGCGAAATGCTTTTGTTTGTACGAGAACTCGTGCATAGGAGGCACTTTCCAAAGCCGAGCGCTCGTGCCCATGCCTTTGTCTGCACTGCTGATGTTTGTGCAGATGGAGTATCGGTGACAGTTTGTTCTGGGCCAGCTTGCTAGAACAGCGTCTAAGCTGAGACTGGCTGAAAGAAAACAGTGCAAAGGGTGAGCGCGCAAGCGTCTTGAGGCGCGGAGTCCTGCTCGGCTCGTGCGCTAGCTTTGGCAGTGCTTTCTTTCCCCGTCTCAGCTGAGACGCTGTTTCTAGCAAGTCGGCCCTGGTTTGGAGCGCACGTTCGCTTATTCTACACTTGAATATTAGTGTGACGAAAACCTCACATGCGCAAAGTTTTCAGTCACCGAGAGCTAAACCTTTTCACTCTAGCTACGCTAAAACAGCTTAAATTAGTCGCGTCACATATTTAGAGCACACGACCACCGCTAGGGGCTGTTTCGCGGCCTGTGGTTGGCCCCGAGATGCTCGCCTATTCAAACCAATGTATGGCCAAACTCTCTCAATTAACGGCTCTGGTCCAAGCCAGCGTTGTCCGAATGAGGTCAGAGGCGCAAATCCACGAGCGCAAAATGGCGACTGGCGAGGCGAAAGTGGGGCAGAGGCGCAAAGGGATGGGAGGAAACAAAGCAAAATGATAATAATGATGATGTGTAGCTAAATGGAAAAAAAGGGCTAGCTTAGCGTCACCTAGCGATAGGGCTCAGGAGTACTCAAGTAGCGCTGCCAAACAAGCCAATCCATGTGCAGCCAACATGGAATTCAAAATGGCCGCTTCCCGGTGGTGTTTCCCGCTGATCGCTCACGACGATTTTGTCCGAATAATCAAACTTTCGGGCTTCAAGCTGTCCGAAACGTTGGTCGTGAATATGCACCATTTCTATTAGGTAAGTCGCGGTTCCTTCTTTAGGTCTGAAGTATCAAACAAGTCCGAATTATCAGAGTCCGAAAGAACGGTCGGCGACTGTATTTGCACCAAATTTGGTACGCAGACCTCCAAATCCATGCTCCTGACACTCGTCGAATGAAACCACCATTAGCATTCGTGACAGTCTTGATACGACTCTGGAAGTGTCTGCGAGCCTTGATGAGGACGTCCTGATTGATGTTGGCCATCGCATCCACAGTGGCAGCCCTCAACGAGTCCTTGGTATCGTGATGCTCCTTGTTGGTCTCCCTAGCAACCATGCTTTACACAGTCCAGCAGGTTTAAGCCTGGGTAGGGGGGGGGGGGGGGGCCACATCTTAGGCGTGACGTGGCCATTTAAATTTTCAACCACCCACTCTTATGTCGCAGAAGCCCTGTGTTCAGGTTCAGAGTCTCGCTGGAAGACCTACGGCCGCCCCTGGGCAAGATCCTCAACCCAAAGTGTCATCACCATGTTCAGCATTTCAACATATGCAGTGGCATTGACTCTAAGGCCATGAGTGAAGAAACAGAGTGGCATGACATTACCTTTGTTGCTGGTTACTGACAATTCCCAAAGCCATCACAGATGATGTCAAAGCCACCCGTCACTTTTCCGGTTCGCCATTTGATTCCGGACGAAGTTCTTCTCGTCTGAAAAAAACCGAAGCATGTCATGCTCCTCATGATGCTAGAGTTTGTTGAGCAGGCGCTTCGACCTGATAAGATGATTGTGCCGAGACATGTCGGTCATATTCTCTTCTTATAGCATCGCATCTGTACCAAATGTCTTCGTGAACCACACGCCTGATGACACACTCATCCAGTTAAAGTTGTTTCGCAGTGGCCCTGATGATTCGCTAGGGCCGTCATCGAGGACCCTCTGGACTCGTTCGACAGTCGTCCACCCTAATGGTATCCGATTGTTGGGAATAAGGCTTCTTTTTGGTCATTGACGACAGGTTCCCTTCAGAGTCAAGCAGCTCTTTCCTCGTATTGAAGATAGCTACATGAATTCCCTTTCCCGAGACATTGCCCATCCCATTTTTCTTGCTAAATATTCATACGGTTAAAAATGCCGAAGCAACGCCCACCCTCAGTTTCTGTCGAACATTGCGCGATGTCCGACGGGAATGACTTTAACCGTGCGACCTGCAGTATCTGTTCCTGAGACGTGCGAGTCTGTAGCAGGCTCCCGCATGTTTATCACACTGTGAAATGGTTGATATTGTGGTTCATAATGGCGCCCCCCTGCCCTGTCCCTGCCCCCATTTTTATTGTTCATTTTTTATATTTTGCTGTTGCATCCCCCAAGATCGCCCACCCGATATTCTTCACCACTTATACCTTCATCATGGGTGTACATCTACCGGGATGTTACGGGATATTAAAAACAGTTGCTTTGCGTAGCCAACATTTTTTTGTGCAGTTTGAGATGGAATCACCCTTATCCAGTGACATACAGTAATCCCTCATTATAACGAAATCGCTCTTTTCGAAATATCGCCTTTAAAGAAATTTAAGTTGGTCTTGACCGAAATGCACATGTTTTTAACCGTATTATTCTAAGTGTATCGGTGGACGAGAGCGGTTATCACAAACGCCGAGGTGCCAAAAGCACGCAAGCCTACACAGAGGTCCTTGCATTCCCTCCCCCTTCTCCACTGAGGCAAACGGCAAACTGGGAAAACACAGTAAACGGGTGATGGAGGACAGAGCGCACAGAGCTGGCAGAGTGCCGCTTTTGATGCCGATGCGCGGACGTGGGTACGCGGGCAGGGAGCAGCGTCAAGTCAACGTTCCGATGCTACTCATGGCGGCCACGACAGGCGCTGCCCAACTCCTTTCGGATTCCGGTCAAAGGAGCGATGGAGCCCAAAGGAGATCATCCTTTCAAAAACCCCTGACGCGTGCACTCGTGCAGGCGCACTTGCAGCGTACTAGATGCACACGTGCGTCGTATGGGAGATTGGAGTGTTTACCAAAAGTCGCTTAGATCTGCGAGGTGGAGAAAGGTGGCCGGCCCAAGTCCGAAATCGCCAAAGAATTCGGCATCGGCCTACAGACACTGTTCACCATTTTCTAGAACAAGCAAAGCATATTGGACGGATCCAACCTGAAGAGGAAAGATTGCCAACTGCTTCGCGCACGTCAAATTTTTTCTTGCGAGCATGCTTGCCGAGCCGGCGCATGATTTCCATAGCTTCAATGATCTCTACAGGAGTGTGTGAAAACATGTTGGCAATGACACTGAGGATAACTTAGATTTGTTTGCGCTTGTCGATGCGGACGTTCCTGTTGTTGCTCCTTCCACGGATGCTGCGATCAGAGGCCTTGCGTGCGGCCGGGGTAAACACGAAGCGACGTCGGAAAGGCACTTCGGGAAACGCTGACGACTGCGGAAACATGAAACATCCTACGGCTGCTTTGAAACAAAATGGAGTGCAGCGGTGGTGATGGTGTTCTTGTGATTCCTGGAGCAGTTTGAGGAGAACTGACACCCCAATGAAATTATCGGCATACTCCACTTGACTATTTTTTTTACTTGGTAAATCTGCCGCAAGACGTTCATAGCCAAGGTTTGTTTGATTAAATATACGGTCAGAGTGTTCCGCAGTGTCCCCATCCACCGTCAAGGCTGCTAATACTGTTTTTTTTTGGCTCTATCGCTTTTATCGATTTACCGCTTCTATTAAATTTTTTTGCCATCCCGTTGACTTCGTTATAACAAAAGATTACAATAATTGATTTGGCAAAGTTTCTTTTTTTTTTTTTGGTAAATTGAGTTTATTGTGGGGAGATTTTAGAGTATTTTGGAGCCGCCTTGCTCTCTACTCCATCTTGGGACATCAATTTGTATGTGACGCACGGTGACACTGAGTGCAGTGAGGTCCAGGTGCATGTGCATGACCCGTGAAATCGCCCGCAGGTACTTCGTGCTGGCCAGGTCCAATCCAGACCCCAAGTGCCCGGCCTCGAAAGCCTTTACGGCCTTCATCGTGGAAAGGGACACCCCCGGCGTCACACCAGGACGGAAGGTGGGTGCCCCACGTGTATGTGCGCACAAGCAAAACGTTTGGCAAAGATGGGTGCTCGCGTAACGACGGGACAGCAGGGGCCAAGTGGATCTATTCTTGATTTAAATCAATCTCGAAAATCGATCTCGCACGCATTATCACTGTAATTTTGCACGAAGGGGTGACTGGGTGGTTTACTTTCTTTTCCGAAAATACCAACGGTCAGGCTTGCCTCTATCAAAAGTTACAACTAAAAACCATTAGTCTCGAGTCTTTTCCGTGCCCATGTGAAAAAAAAAAATGTTCTGGATGTGGCCAGGGTTTTCCTTAGTGAAAGCAATGAGATTGAAGAAAGTAATTCTGATTTAGCTCTCATTCTTTATTTTGTTCAATTAACTGCCTCTGTGGCTTAAGTCCTCTCTGAACCATGGGAAAAATTTTGTTTTTGAGGCATGGAATGCCTTCTAACGAAAGCTCCTATTTCCTGACATTTGTCTGTCCTTTTGTCCGTGCATCCACGCATACCCTATGACATTGTCGTCGCGTCACATTACGTGGCATGGTCACATGACCTCAAGATATAACCTCACATCATGGCTCGACACCATAATTCCTCCAGACGTTCAATAACTTCTAAGCAGATTTAAACGACGGATTCTTGAAGGGATAGTACAACGAAATTTCGGCGTTTATTTTTAGGTCTATTCAGTGTTCGAGGGAGCAGTATCACATCAGACACACCAATCTCTCGTTGAAAAAGACACAAAAGGGAATTTTAAAGGGAATTAAAGGATTAGCAAAGAGCACCTGGTGGATGTCTGTAACGCCTCGTTTGTAATGCCCATCTAGGAACCTTGACAGGTAGTGGCGATAACTGCCTCGCTTTCGGCCACAACGAGAGAAGAGGGAAAGGAGGAACTCCCCTCTCCCCGAGACTTTTTTTTTGTGTACCAGACGTTGCTATTGTCCCTCTACAAAATTATAGAAGATTAAGCCATCACTCAAAATTCATATAAAATCAGCTTTGGGGTTAGTTGCAATGGTTCGATCGCCGGCGTGCTTCGGCCGCTCTGGTGGCTGGAATGGCTAGGACATCCTCTCGACGTCAGCCTTGCTGCAGCTTTGCACGTCCCGAGACAATCTGCGTCACGTTTGCGGCAAATGTGACGTGCTCTCTGCTGGCTGCTCTCCGAGCGCTTGCCAGAGTTGGCCGTTTATAACGAAAAATACAGCCATCCGGCTCTAAATACAAATGTGGGATTGTCATTTACGTATATTGTGGATCACATTCAGCCTATTTATGAACACGAAGGGTATATTTAAAGTTTTGTTGAAGTATCCCTTAATGGGGGGCACAGGCTAGAGATTGAACTTCTGAACTACCTACTCAAGTGATCGGAATGAAATTTGCAGGGGAGGTTTCACGTCAGATGTAGGTGTACTGTGCAAACTTTCAGCTCTCTGGGACAACTGTACATATCTGCATAAGAAGATGGGTCGCTCTTCGTTAAGAAATATAGGATATGCAAATGAAGCTATTAAGCACCATTTGATTGCTTGTATATAAAGTGAGGAATGTGGGACTTTGGGTTATACAGATTTTATAAACCAAATGTAAATATTTTAGGAGGAGTTATTACCTCAAAATATGAGATGCATATCTGTCCTATGCCAATTTTGAATACATAGTTTTTTTTCTTAATTTTTAATTCTTCAGCTTAAGACAAAATAAGTAGATAGCCCGATACCCCAATAAATTTCAGTTCAGAAATATCTTGATTGTGGTATCAGAATGCTTTTACCTTCGAACAAAAGATTCCTTCGTATGAAATTTTCTGCAAAAAGTGGAACTGAAAAAAATGCATTCAAACATTGAACCTTTTTTACTTTGTTACTGCCTCACAATCTGTTGACAATATTTTATATCGACAGTAACTATTTGGCATATGGTTATCAAATTTAGTGTAAGGGTGTATAATTAATTTCTAAAACCAAAAGCATCAAAGTTGAAAAATTAAATTTAGAACAAATTGGAAATTTAGGCTTATCTCCCTCCTTAAGTAGTGAATTTCACGTAATATAGGACTTTAGAAATAAAGGCCACTGCCAATGTTTTATTCATACCTCTCGGTGGAGGTAAGTATTTACTTCATTATTTTCACAAAACAAATGCCCCAGATCGCTGTACTTTCTTGGTAAATTATAGTGTCGGAAGCAGTGCGCAACAGATTTTCGAGGTTTATTTAAATTGGGTCAGATGCATTGCACACCTGCTGTCCTGAGTGGTGCCGAGACCACCTGAACGGCACGAGCGCAGCATCATAAAGTTTACGACAGTGGGCACAATGCCAAAGGACATTCCGCGCATGCTTCTCGAACAGCACTTGACTATGCACGGTCCAAACAAATTTAACTAGGGGTGTGCGAATATTCGAATATACGAATTCGAATCGAATAGAAAATTCCCGATTAATTCGATTCGCGAATCGAATTCGTAGTATTCGGTGACTGGAATATTCGATATATTCGGCCAAAGACGCGCGGTCGGCGCAGAGCTGACAAAAAAGTCCTTTTTTCTCCCGATGTAAGCGAAGCGCCGTGATGTTAAACAGACCATGCGAGAAACACCTCTTGGTCCTACTATTCCACAAAAATCTAACGCACGGGCTAGAAAAAGGAAAAGTAACGAACGCCACAAACTTTATAGCACGCAGATTTACTCACGATCGTGACACGATCTGCCCTTGAATCACAACAGAAACATCCCGCTTGCGCCGCTTCCAGAGAGGATTTGTTGGGAAACCGGAATTCCGCGCCATGCCTAATTCTTTTCACGAGTAAAGCCCCTCGTTTCAAATTGAAGCGCCGATGTAGAACACACTTGCCACACTCACAGAAATCGGCGACTGCTCGATCCCAGAAAGAAAACCACAATAACCACGCCGATGAAACCAGCCAAGTTATCACCGTCGTTCTTTTGGAACCGCAAGCCGCAAATTCTGATTCGAAACTGAACGGAAAAATAGTGTGCCTAGATTTGAGAGGGTTTTCAACCGTTCGATAGCCGTGTTTGAATTACGAACTGCGAGAAGGTGACGAAAAGACGAAAGCGTCGATCGGGATTGGGCAGGCAGGGTGGGCGTCGTCGTTCTTCTGTTTGCTCGCCTTCTTTCCACGCGACAACACAACACATGCGCACTTACGACCAATCTGCGCTGGAGCCGTCTCTGTGGTTTCAGTTTGGCTTGCTCCCTCTTTTAAATCTCTCTAAACAGGATAGATAGACGGAAAAATAGATGCATTGCGGCAGTTGGACGGTGACTTGCGCCACCTAACCACGTTTGTTTTTCTTACTTCAGAGTATATTGTCTAAGCCTGTTTACTCAGATTTAACGCCTATCTGTTTATTATATGTGAAATCAAATCCCGGGTGCCCTTTTTCTTCCTTAAAATGGAGACCAAATATCGCAAAATGCCCCTTTTCTGAGATATACTAATATAAAAAACAGCTGAGGTGTTAGGTTGTGCTTTTAACGAGAAAAAAAGGCACGCGTGGCTGCAACTTTGGTTTTTTTGTGACGTTTAGGGTAGATAGATTATGTTTGCGCCATAAAATTGGATCTTTAGTGTCCAACGTCCAACAGCAACTGCTTTTTTTGTTTTTTCACCAGAACTTTTTTACATTTTAGCTGTTGTTTTGTACAAGATGCATATTCTGCACCAGGCGCATACTCTGCACATATAATAATCTAATTCGCAGCACACTTTGAAAAATTCCTACAAATAAAATCGCTATTCGATATTCGATTCAATATTCAGCTTTTTTTTCTTGATTCGATTCGGTATTCGATTTGAAAAACTACTATTCCGTATTCGCACACCTCTAAATTTAACTATAAGGAGGGGTTAGTATCATCTGGTGGGCTAGTTGGTTAAACATTATTATTAAAATTAGCGCAAAG
The DNA here is from genome assembly GCA_013358835.2 of Ixodes persulcatus. Classification (NCBI taxonomy): domain Eukaryota; kingdom Metazoa; phylum Arthropoda; class Arachnida; order Ixodida; family Ixodidae; genus Ixodes; species Ixodes persulcatus. The sequence goes on from JABSTQ010010457.1 coordinate 96,334, forward strand.
ACAAGGAAGGAAGACAGCAGGACAGGAAAGAGCGCTACTTACAACTGGTTTTAATAGAGAACGATGAGGAAGAAGTAGAGTAGTAATGTTTTGATTGAAAAGAAAAGAAAAGAAAAAGGAAATTTAAAAAGAAACTGAGTCCAGGTGAGACGTAGGTGGAAAAGGGCCCATTGTAGAAGAAAGAAATTGAATTAGTATCATCTGGGGGGCTAGTTGGTTAAACATTATTATTAAAATTAGCGCAAAGACAAGGAAGGAAGACAGCAGGACAGGAAAGAGCGCTACTTACAACTGGTTTTAATAGAGAACGATGAGGAAGAAGTAGAGTAGTAATGTTTTGATTGAAAAGAAAAGAAAAGAAAAAGGAAATTTAAAAAGAAACTGAGTCCAGGTGAGACGTAGGTGGAAAAGGGCCCATTGTAGAAGAAAGAAATTGAATTAGTATCATCTGGGGGGCTAGTTGGTTAAACATTATTATTAAAATTAGCGCAAAGACAAGGAAGGAAGACAGCAGGACAGGAAAGAGCGCTACTTACAACTGGTTTTAATAGAGAACGATGAGGAAGAAGTAGAGTAGTAATGTTTTGATTGAAAAGAAAAGAAAAGAAAAAGGAAATTTAAAAAGAAACTGAGTCCAGGTGAGACGTAGGTGGAAAAGGGCCCATTGTAGAAGAAAGAAATTGAATTAGTATCATCTGGTGGGCTAGTTGGTTAAACATTATTATTAAAATTAGCGCAAAGACAAGGAAGGAAGACAGCAGGGGGGCTAAGCTCGGCGCGGAGAGAACGAGGCGAGTTCTCCGCCAAACTCGCCGACCGCCGCGATTGGTCGGCGCCGTGCATGACGACACGCGCCGACACTCCCTAGATCGCGACGTCAGAACGGAGGGTTTGAGGCGGTCGGAGAGTTGCATATCGGAACTCGCGGCGAGATGCTGTGACGTCATTGTGATGTGGCAAAAGCCGCCGCGGATGGAAAAAGCTTGCCGGCTCCGACCTAGGCGAGCTTGGGCGAGTTGGCGCGAGATGAGGGAGAAGCGTCCAAAATGGCAGCGTGTTTGTTCGTGTTTCACCGTCGGCGTAGGTATTTAAGCCACGCCAATGTGTTTGACATGGACGACGTTGATTTTCAACAAAACTATTGCCTCTCGAAAGACGTGGTAAGGTGGTGTGCGATGAACTGCGTGGCGAACCGGGCTTGAGGCGATGGAGCCGTGAATGGACCGTCGTCCCCGTCGTGAATCCTACAGGCAATTTCTACGAAGTGAATCTTAGAAACAAATGTTTTTACGACAATCTGCAACCAAGAACGCAATTTATCATTACCTACAGGCTTTTACAATTATTTTGATGGTTTTCTGCGCTGCGTAGATGCAAGATAAACGCAATTGATAATATTTAAACTAAAACAGAGGATACAAGAAAAGCAATGTACATGAATGGCGCAGACTAACAACTGTGTAACTTCTTTCTCATCTTTCTCCCTCCACACCGTATTTTGACAAACAAATTGGTCGTTAGTTGTTATACAGCAGGAGAACATGCCAGAACATGGCGATATTGTTACCCACTGTAGATAAGCAAATTAGCCAGTGCAGTACGACTGCTAGCCTGGGGTCTTTAACGTGCACCACGTAGTAGTGATCCACGACCGCACGCCGGTACGATGCTCATCCCGATCGACACGGGCAGAAGTGGGGATTGAACCCACGATCCTGGGTTCTGCAGCACGAGCTTTCGCTCCAGGTGCACCCTATTTCGAAAAATATATTGTGGCTGTGTGGCGGTATGGGGGGAGAAAGATGAGAAAGAAATTACACAGGTGTTAGTCTTCGCCATTCCTGTATGTTGTTTTCCGTCTATTCTCTGCTTTAGTAGGCCCTTTCGCACTCTTGCGACCGAGTACGACCGAGAGAGACAAGACCGGTTTTTAATCCTCTTGCGACTTCTTAGGACCGGGGGCGCTGCTGCGGAGCTGGTCCTAAGACGTCGAAAGAGGATTAAAAACCGGTCTTGTCTCCCTCGGTCGTACTTGGTTGCAAGAGTGTGAACGAGCCTACCGATTCTTACTTGTAATTTACGATTTAAATAAAAGAATTGGGCTGTGTGTATGTTGATACAGCCTAAATCTTGGTCTGCCTCAACGGGCGACGATTCTCCCAGCTCTCGATGAGAAATTTAGCCAGTGCAGTACAACCGCTAGCCTGGGGTCTTTAACGTTCATCCCGCAGTAGTGATACACGACAACACGCCGGACGATGCTCATCAACATTGAAACGGGAAGGGGTGGGGATTGAACCCAGGATCCTGGGTTCTGCAACGGAGCTTTCGCTCGACGTGCTCCAAGCTGGTGTGCGCTAGCCCAGCCAGCCACCGATCCCCCGATTAAAAAAAAAAAATTAAACCCTTCACTGCAGAGCGTAGGGACAAATCGGAGCTACGCTGGGGAACTCGTCGCCGCCGGGGGGTCGCAAACGTAAGAGGAGGAGTGGGAAACTCGCCGGGGCGGAGTCAAAAGAAGCTCCTCCCCTCCCCCGTGACGCCGCATCGGAGAGATTCCCGCCGAAGGCGAGCTTAGCCCCCCAGGACAGGAAAGAGCGCTACTTACAACTGGTTTTAATAGAGAACGATGAGGAAGAAGTAGAGTAGTCATGTTTTGATTGAAAAGAAAAGAAAAGAAAAAGGAAATTTAAAAAGAAACTGAGTCCAGGTGAGACGTAGGTGGAAAAGGGCCCATTGTAGAAGAAAGAAATTGAATTAGTATCATCTGGTGGGCTAGTTGGTTAAACATTATTATTAAAATTAGCGCAAAGACAAGGAAGGAAGACAGCAGGACAGGAAAGAGCGCTACTTACAACTGGTTTTAATAGAGAACGATGAGGAAGAAGTAGAGTAGTAATGTTTTGATTGAAAAGAAAAGAAAAGAAAAAGGAAATTTAAAAAGAAACTGAGTCCAGGTGAGACGTAGGTGGAAAAGGGCCCATTGTAGAAGAAAGAAATTGAATTAGTATCATCTGGTGGGCTAGTTGGTTAAACATTATTATTAAAATTAGCGCAAAGACAAGGAAGGAAGACAGCAGGACAGGAAAGAGCGCTACTTACAACTGGTTTTAATAGAGAACGATGAGGAAGAAGTAGAGTAGTAATGTTTTGATTGAAAAGAAAAGAAAAGAAAAAGGAAATTTAAAAAGAAACTGAGTCCAGGTGAGACGTAGGTGGAAAAGGGCCCATTGTAGAAGAAAGAAATTGAATTAGTATCATCTGGTGGGCTAGTTGGTTAAACATTATTATTAAAATTAGCGCAAAGACAAGGAAGGAAGACAGCAGGACAGGAAAGAGCGCTACTTACAACTGGTTTTAATAGAGAACGACGAGGAAGAAGTAGAGTAGTAATGTTTTGATTGAAAAGAAAAGAAAAGAAAAAGGAAATTTAAAATTTTTTTTTTTTAATTTTAATTTAATTTTAATAATAATGTTTAACCAACTAGCCCACCAGATGATACTAATTCAATTTCTTTCTTCTACAATGGGCCCTTTTCCACCTACGTCTCACCTGGACTCAGTTTCTTTTTAAATTTCCTTTTTCTTTGTGGAGCAGTGATTGGAGGGGAAACTGTGGGGCAAAGTCACAGCCGTGTTTGCACTCATCTTCGAGGTAGTGTGTCGTGCCACGACACCCATGTCGTCTAGCCTATTTCTTTCTATCGTGAGATGTCGCGCACATTCCTTAGCTGCCATGTGACAACACTGTTCCGCCCCATCAGCGGCGAGCTTTGCTCCTTCTCCACCCGCCTGAAGCTAGTGCTTTGAAATGCACGATGCACGGAGAAAACTGCTTTTTTGAAAAGAAAGGGACTCGAAGCGAGCATGTAATGCTTCTGGGCGGCACTTACTATAGTCGGCACTGGAGCGTGCATTCAGTCCTTATTTTCTCTTTAGGAATGGAACATGGGCCAGCGGGCTTCCGACACCCGAGGCATCACCTTTGAAGATGTCGAAGTTCCCGAAGAGGTAAGTTTCTTCTGCAGGTGGATACATCTGTCCATCTATCTCCCATTATTTATTTTTCTCTCGGTCCGCTAGCAAGAAACAAATACAGTCATACTGCGCCGGCACTGACAGCGTCTTCGCTTTTCGGCCGGCAAATTTATAAATACACACTAAAACTTACTACATTTGGTGCATATTAACAATGTGAAGTGGTAAAAAAGAAAATGCGCAACTTACCTTCTGTTTTGAAACTCCACGTGCGACTGAGCCGACATTGTCGGTGCGTCGGCTCAGAAGCGCGGTACGAGAACTAGGTCATGCCGACGACGCGCCACTAATATCAGTGTTGCCAAGCTGCTTCAGCCGGTAGTTTCGGTTTCGCCGTGCCGCCGGAACGATACTTGGATTCGCGATATTTGCAAAACTATACACACAACCGAAAAACAAATTATATCTCGTGATTCAGGGTCGCCGACTTAAATTAAACAGATCATAACCCAAAAATTGTAAAAATGGAGTGGAGTTGTCCTTTAACAGACCTAAGAAATAACGGGCAATGTTTACGTAAACGGATGATTTTCGTAATTCTTGGGTTTCGGTGAAGCTTTTTGTATTATTCTAGGAACCTTCAATGATAAAAAGCATTACTGTCGAGACCGGTTATAACGAAGTCGGTTATAACAAAATAGCGGCTACAGCGAAGTGATCACGATTTCCCATTCTCTTTTGCACTTCGTTATAACCGAAGTCGGTTATAACGAAGTAGTGGATATAGCGAAGTGATTTCTGATTCCCGTTGACTTCGTTATAACCGGTCTCGACAGTACTTTAGAGAGACGCCTTCAGAGTAGGGGCTTCCCACTCCCGGCCCTCTGAATATCATACTTGGAGAGTTTAGTAGTGCTTTCGTGGAAGGTCTTGCCCATTCCAACTCAAGTTTTTGCTGATGAAGCACAAGAAAATAAACTGAACAAACATTACACAGTAGGCAGGCATTTGCTAACAGCTGCTGGTTTTCCACATCAATTCGCAGAAAGTGGCTTTTTTTCTCATAAGACTAAGATTATGCTTAGCTTACCAGGCCCATGTTAAAAAAACTACCGTAAAATTCCGAGCAAGCGCCCCCACCCGAGCAAGAGCCCCCCCCAACTTCACCTCTAATTTCACATTTCCGCGCCGTTCCGGGAAAGCGCCCCCCTCCCCGCTCCGCACCCGTATCACGCACCGCGCTGACCGCGCCCAGGCAACACTGGCCTGCGAAGTTCAGTCCAAGAATCCAATCCAATCCAATCCTACTTTGCAGCCCGATCAGCCTGGTCACTACGCGCCACTGTCGCTTTGTTTTGGGGATGTGAGGTCTATGCGTTCTTACGCAATGGCAAAGAAAATCGAGGTCGTCCAATGGGATTGTGAAAACGAGAAAGACGCACACCAGACGTACGTCTCGACCGGATACGGGAATGGGACAAGAATTTTGACAATTTGCTACAGTCAAGCTATGGGAAAGCCGAAGTTCGACGAAAGCTAAGTAACGGCGCGCCGGTGTCCAGTGAATACGTGGACAACACGCTCTTTTAATACCTGGAGCGCGAAGGAAGTGCAGAATGAGCCATTAGCAACCGGCTTCTTTCTGAAGAGACTGTCAAAATAGCCAATGGCATGCACTCTGGAAACATCGCGGAATGCTGCGAACTTTTTTTTGCGGCCGACTCTGGCGTGGTTTTGAAAGTGATTAACATAGCAGTGACAAAACTTTGGCCTAATAAAGTCTATGTTCTCAGAGATAAATAAAATATTAAATCTGCACTTCGCTTTTTTTTTTCTTTTTCTGGCGGAAAACTTTTGTCGTCGCCATCTTGAATTTTGGTACCATTCCGGGATAGCGCCCCCCCTACTTTGCAGGTAATTTTGACTTGCGTGCAGGGGGGGCGCTTGCTCGGAATTTTACGGTACTCTGAAAGGGGGCTATGCTGTTAGTAGCATAAAATATGCGCAAACTTACTAGAGTTACTAAAAGAAGAGGGAGGCTCACAAAACCTGCATGAGAGTCGAATTTTCGTAGCTCAAAGTTTTGTGTATTTAAAGCCGGTAGGGGCATGCTTCCAGAAAGGGCTCGAACCTTTCTTTAACCCCCCGAGCACTCGTAACACTCGTATTCGTTGAACACTTGAACAAGTGCTTCCTACCCACCCATTATTATTGGTGCTTGTTACCGCCCACCAGATGCCGATTCTTTTTTAGGGCCGAAGCTCCTTAGGGGCTAGCCATGTCCGTCCGCCGTCCGCTGTAGGCCCGGCGTCGGGTGCTCGTGCTTCTGCTCGTGAGATCACGTGCTCACGAGCACGTGAGCAAATGCTCACGTGCTCGTGTAGGGCAAAAAAAAAATTGGAAAAAAAAAGATGAAAAGAATTATGAAAAAAGAAAAAGAAGAAAAAAAGAGTAGGGGGTTCTGAGATGCCATCCCATCTGTCTGCTTAAAAAAAGAAAAAGAAGAAAACCACACATTCTCTTACTGACATGAATGAAAAGGCTCGGCATGCTGCGGCTCGGCGTCTACGCAGACAAGCGCCACCAGAGTTTCGCCCCAAGCAACATCATTCACCACGTGGAGATGCGGTCAATTTTTATTGCTGAATTTCATGAAGCCCTTCGATGGATAACTACATCATATCAGCACGCTCCCATCCTTCTGCTCGGTGACTTTAACTTTCCTGCAATAACCTGGGCCGACCTGGCACCTACTACATCCAAACACAACACAGAAAGCGACTTTGTTAACACGTGCCTCACATTTGGTTTATCGCAACTTGTTTCTTCCCCAACCAGGCAAACTGATCATTCTTCTAACATCCTTGACCTTGTACTTACTTCGCACCCAGAAAACATGTCGTCAATTACATGTTTACCCGGTTTCAGTGATCACATAGCGATACATGCCACATTTCAGTGTCAACTTCCGCACCCCAAAAAAGGGAAGAAAACTTTAACACTGTGTGATAAAGGTGACTACAAAAGCATGAACGAAGAACTAGACACTTTCTGCAGCTGGTTTCTCACTGACTTTGCAAAACAATCTGTTGAAAAAAACTGGTTATTTTTTAAAAACAAAATGGAACATCTAATCACAACGTATATTCCCACTATTACTGTTACTGAACAAACATCAACTCCGTGGTTCAATAACGTGCTGAAACGTATCAGCAACAAAAAAAAAAGCAACATTTAGATCAGCTAAACTGTCGAACAGCACGCCGGCATGAGATGAATACAATGCTACTGAAAAAATGTTTGACTTTCTTGTTGCTCAAGCCAAACGCATGTTATTTTCTCCTACTTTGCCCGCGACGCTGCATAGCAATCCCAAGCAATTTTGGAAAATGATCAACCCCGGTCAATCAAAGCCCATATAATTATGTGATCAGAACAACTCGCCCATTCCCAAGCATGGCATTCCCCAAACATTGAACTCCTCCTTCTGTTCCGTTTTTACGCAAGAACCAGCCGGCGATCTCTCTGAATTTCCTTATTCTGATCACCCAGCTATGCTCAGCATAAACTTTAATTCGAATGGAGTCCTAAAAGCAATCGAAGCTTTAAAACTAGCATTATCCGCAGGTGTTGACGGCATCAATTCAAAGATACTAAGAAGCACAAAAAGTGCCACAAGCGTCCTTTTGTCACACATTTTTCAGCAATCTCTCTCATCTGGAGTGGTACCACTGGACTGGAAGGTGGGCAAGATCGTTCCTATACCAAAAAAAGGTTTACCAGCCTCAAGCAGCAGTTATCGTCCCATTTCAATCACCAGTGTTTCATCAAAATTAATGGTGCCTGGTGTGCTAGATGGATTATGTCTTTGAATGCTAATAAAACATCTCTTGTTTCTCTTCATCGTAGGCAATTTTACCCATCTCCTAACTACGTTATTTGTGGTTCACTCGTATCTCCTGTACCTTCATATAAATACCCAGGCATTACCTTTTCAAACGATTTAACTTGGTCATCTCACATAACGAACATAGCTAATGACGCAAATCCAGGGGGGGAACGGCTGTGCCATTTGCGCCATTTTGCGCCAGACGCACGTGTCTGCGCCATCCTGCGCCATTTTGCAGAAACTGCGCCAAAGTTAACACTTCGCGCCATTATGCGCCAAATCGCAAAACGTGCGCCAAAATACTTTTTTTTTTTTTGTCTTGGTTTCGGTTTTATTGACTCCATTGGCAACAATGAGCGCGTTTAGCCTGGTCGGCCTTGCAATCCTTTGTTCTGTTTATTCTCCTTGTGTATCTCGAGTCGGAAGCGCGCGAAAAAACTCGGATTCTAAGCGCTACACCAGCTGCGACTGAATTGTTATTCTTCAACCATAAGCGGTTAAGCAAGTCGGCCGAGGTGAGGTCGAGTCGTTGAGCGTCAGATTGCCTGCGGCTCTGCTGCCCGGGATCCGGACGTCAGCCAGTTGAAAACAAATGAGCAAAATATTCCTTTTAGTACTTCATCGTTAGAAGTTGGAACCGCATTCTCGCAATATATGTCGTGATTTCATAGACCTGAAACGCGGTCCGATCCGAAACCTTGCCGGCCAGCAGTTCTTGCGCGAGTGGTAGATCTACTCGGCGTACTTTAACCTTGCTCCTGCTTATCGCTTTGAATATGGTGACTTCGTTAATCGTAGTCTGCTGCTTCGATATCGAGTTGCACAATAGGATAAACTCGAAATTTGTTGCCCTGTTCCTCCGTGCAACTGCACGTTCGTTGCTTACGCACGTCACGTGGTTCGCACATATAATTGCTCTGTCGAGCACGTGTGGGTTGTGCGATAAGCAGTGCTGGTTTGCATTTTGAGCAGCTGAAAGCCACTCAGAAAATATCAAGGACGCTATCTTCAGAAACATAAGGTGCTTTCTTTTTGATTCTCATTAAGGCTCACAAACTTTCAAGTTTTCGCATCTGTTACACTGTTATTCCATCTACCTAGGTTCCTAACCACTCATGCTCATCTGTGCTGCTAAGCACGATTGAAATTGCTCCCGTGCTTGTCTAAGACACAAGCTGAAGTGCAATGAAAATTTATCTGAGCTGGGGGGCTATGTTGCACGTTTTGGACTCCCATGAGACTAGGGAGAAGGAAGTAACGTCAACAACGCTCTTTGGATGTTGATTGGTGGAGTCGCTGATGACGGTATCTGCTAAGATTCGTTCATTTGGTTCATTCACACCTACGTCACTTCCTTGTCTCCTGGGAGTCCAAAACGTGCAACATAGCCCCCCTGCTCCTAGCCTGCTCCAGAACATAGTTTTAGCTGCTCCCAACCTACTCCGAAACAGCTGTTTCAGCTGCTCCCGTGGCTGCTCCCAAGTATAATTCATGAGTTCCACCCCTGCAAATCGCGTCCTTGGCTTTCTGTGTCGCAACCTACGCTTAGCCCCTCCATCGGTAAAGCTACTATCTTTCCTCTCACTAGTCCGACCCAAACTAGGATATGCATCTGCTGTTTGGGACCCACATCAATCTAATCTTACTAAAACGCTCGAAACCGTGCAAAATCGCGCAGCAAGATTCCTCTACTCAGACTACTCTTATCATAGCAGTGTCACCGCACTTAAATCTCAAGCTAATCTTCTTAACCTGGAATCACGGCGCAAAATTTCCAGGCTCTGCCTTTTTCACAAGTTTTATCACTCATCACTTGGCAGCTCTGTTATCGCATCAGCTAACCACGTTTCATGCCGCATCAGTCATCAGGAAGCTGTCTATCCCCCCCCCATGCCCGCTGCACTGCGCATCTTTTTTCATTTTTCTGCCAGTCAGCAAAGGATTGGAACGATCTGCCCACCGATGCCGTGCTCCACCCCAACCCCGCCCATTTCAAGGCATTCATTGAAATCTTTTTTTTATGTTTCGTACTGCCCTCATGTAATACCCCTTATTTGGGGCATTTGAGGTTTAATAAATAAATAAAAAAAAAAAGTGTCACGTGGGGAACAGGCTAGAATGCGTCCTCCATTGCTGTTCGCAGAATGTACTTCTGAGGGAAGGCGACGGCTTCAAGGTGGCAATGGGAACTTTTGACAAGACACGAGCACCGGTAAGTGATTTCAGATGCAAGAAGGCATTTGCGAGAATTTTTGAAGTAATTAAAAAGTGAGAGGGGGGAAAAAACATTTGTCTCTTTTTTGGCATTTCCCAGAAGAGTTCTAAATACGCAGCATTTAGAACGCATCTGCTTACGTCCGCCCGAAACCAGTCTGTCGTGCACATTACAGACCGTGTTAAACGGACTGTCTGTGAATCGGCACTGTGCAACGACAGCTGGCACCCTGTCACTGCCGGGTCTGGCGCCCCCCCCCTTCATCCTAGCATGTTCGCCGTCGTTACTCTCGCGCCGCTTTCGGGGCGCGCAAAAGTCGCGGGCAAGAGGCTTTGTAGCGCGGAAAGTTCCCGCACCGAGGGCGGCCACAGATTGCATTCTCTGTCAAGGCTACACCCCAGACTCGAACACTGAAGCGCTAGAAACCGGTCTTCTAGATGCTATGCATATTTAAAAATGCCGCGCCTCCTGACTGTTTTGGAATGCTGGGCATTACACAGACGATGTGGTGTGCCATGACGGGATAATAGACCCATAGGCTGAAAGTTTTCAGTTTCCCGAAAAGGTGGGGGTGGGGGGGCAGCGGCTTGACAAGCACCGCCCCCTCCCCTCCCTCCAAGCATGGTTGGCCGTGCGTGACGCACAAAAACTGGCCTTTTTTTTTTCTGAATTATGCGGTGGGCAAGGTACAGGCGCGATCGGTTGTGTCCATCGACGAGAAAACCCGTTTTCAAATTTTTTGGGAGGACACGTCGAGACACGGGACATGGTCGGGGCTCGACACAAATCACCCATTGCAACACCACCGTGGAGCAGCGGGCACCGCTCTGCAGTGGCTTTGCCGCCGCCGTCGCACCGAACGCGCAAAAGGACATACACGGCTACTGCCACCACCAGGCGGCGGTGTGCGCGGCTCATTATACGGATGTTAGCCCATCCGACCTAAAGCGCCGGATATTCAGAATGTTGCACGCATCTTTTAATTAGACTTTTGGATCATTCGACCCAATTTCGCATGTCCTATCAAGGTTGAATTAACGAAAGTCGACTGGGGGGGATATGCCTGAAAGTTTGCATTACCACGCACGACGACGGCGGTTGCGGTCACTTCTTCGCACACTGCACGTTTTCTTTTATTAATTTTTCTTCTTGAAGTTTGATAGTCTGCAGTGGCATTTGGGGGCAGTTTACCTGAGCCTCGCGTAACGGGCCGTTCGGTCCGCCATCACAGTCTTTCGTTTCTCCTCCCTCCGCCCGTCCCAGGTGGCGGCGGGAGCCACGGGAGTGGCTCAGCGAGCCCTGGACGAAGCGGTCAAGTACAGTTTGGAGAGGAAGACGTTCGGAGCACCCATCTGCACGGTGAGAGGAGACGGGATTGGGCCCCGGGGTACCATACTTTCTGGTCTAGAAGCATTGTCTGCTTTCACTAAAGAGTTAGTATATAAGTTGCACCTTCATACTTTCTGCATGTTTGGCAGAGTCGCTGCAGCTGCGAACCTATGCCAGTAAGCTTCGGACTGTCTTCGAACCGCCAGAAGAGCAGGTCGTCTGCAGGTTGATCTGCAATTTCTTTTTCGTCGTAATGTCAATGTGGCCTACATCTTGGACATATAAGGTCCGTGCTTATAAAAAAAGATGCACATGAGTTGCATGGCTTTTAAAGGCACCGACGAAAATATGGGAAAGAAGCTGCGACCTATACTCTGGAAAATGTCCTTTTTGGTGACACGACGGTCGCTAGAGGTAGGGTATGTCGCAGCACAATGCACGTACGGGAAGGATGTGCCTGAAAAAAACAGAAGCTTGCCAGAAGGAAAAAAATAAAAGCAATATTTTTTTTCCTGCTGACGTGATCTTTTTGTCGTTTTTTTGGTTCGACGAATTAGACTCGGGTGGACGTCGGTTCGCATAGAAATTTTGTTTCTCGTGTCTTTTGATTCACGTAACGTCGCGTTCCCTTACCACTGCTAGGGTCACATTCTCGCAAAGTTTCAGCTTTCTGCAACGCATATAGTTTATTTATGCGGGCCGAAAAACCGGGTTTCGGTTTGTCGATCAAACCCGGTAGATTTAACACTGTGTGCCACTACACGATGGTTTGCACATTGTATCGCACGTGCAGTTTCTCGCGCTCAACTCCCGCAAGAAAGCGACTCGTACGATAAAAAGTTTTGCCGGTCACGGCGATTTCGTTACAACTTTGTGCGATTGCATTCCATGTCCCTGCGCAGCACCAAGCGGTCCAGTTCATGCTTGCCGACATGGCCGTCGGGGTGGAGGTGTCGAGGCTGGCGTGGATGCGGGCGGCGTGGGAGACGGACCAGGGGCGCAGGAACACCTACTATGCGTCGGTCGCCAAGTCCCTGGCTTCCGACGTGGCCAACAAGAACGCCACCGACGCCGTCCAGGTACGCCTCCATACTCACCGGCAAGATGAGAACAGCAGTTAAACCTTTCAGACTTTTCCCCTATAGCACGAGCTTCCTACCTTCGAAAACGCTTTGGCGTTTCATGTGCTTCAAGCGTGCAGCTAAAGCACAGCGGAAGGCAACAAACGTGTGCTGTAGTCGGTGTCAGGTCAAGAGTGAAGTGGAAGTTCCTCCCACCCCTTTCCACTTTAGCAGAGCGAACGCTGGAGAGGAGGCGACCTCCTCTCCAGCGTTTGCTCTGCTAAACTGGAAAGAGGTGGGAGGAGCTTCTACTATACTCTTGACCTCTCACCGACTATAGAGTGCTCATCCCAGTCTTCGTGAGACTTAAATTTGTAGTTAACATGCAGCGCTAACTTTTTCCTGACCACGGGGAAAATGGCTCTTTTGTGTAACTTTCTTTTACATTTTTTTTTTCTGAGGAAACTTATATTTAACTTGCAATATTTAACTTGTCAAATACAAATTATTTTTTTTTTTTTTTCTAGGGATTGATTTATACATTTATTTCGAAAGAAAAAAATTACACAGAAAATTTAAAATACTATAAGAAATGTTTCCCATTTTTGCAACAAAATGCTCCGCAAAAGCTGAAGTTCTAGCTCGGAAAGATTTTGGGTGACTAAAAGTCAAGTAAATGCTCATGACTCACATGCCATTGGGCTAAGCTGTTTCTCAATGTGGTGAAGCAGAGGTCATCAGAACTAAAACACAATGATCTGGCTTCATCATCAGATCCACCACTGCCATCAGAGTTCGAAAAATTGACGGGGAAGTTGCAAGAATTGCCACACTTGCGAGCGCACCAGACCCTCGGAAGCGAAGCAGCTGTGGCGGTCAACAAACAGCGATGTGCCGTCGATTTCGTGCTCGGCTTAAGAACCGCTGGTATGCGGAAAGAGAAAGCAAAACACAGGGACGAAAACTGTAGTCTTCAAACTATCTACGAGATGGCACAGTGATCTTGTAGATAGTAGATAGCTCGAAGACTTAGATCTTTGCGCCCTCACGTCTTGGGTGATTGACGCTCTATGGGTGCTGTCGGGAAAGAGTTAAAGCCCATTCAAACAGTACAGCTATGTCTCAGCTCAGAATATGTGGAGTGAAAGTTTGCACCGCAGAACCCAGGGATCCTGGGTTCAGTCCCCATCCTTGCGCATTTCGATGTGGAGGAGCATCATACTGGCGTGCGGTCGTGTGTCACTACCGCGCGACGGACGTTAAGGACCCCAGGCTAGCGGTGGTATTGCACTGGCTAAATTTTTTCGTCTACAGTGGAGACACCAGATGCTAGGCATGTGCAAAAAACGAATTTTGAGTTATAAGCGAATTTGAGATGAATAGTGGTTTTAGCCGAATATTTTTTAATTGAATATTGAGTAGAGCTTCTCCAAATCTCAATACCGTGCACCATGCTTAAACAAAAATTCAGCTGCACTCGTGAGGGTTGTTCTTCAACCTTCCACTCGTCCACTTCTATAGCCCGTTGCAACTGGAGAAGGTAGGGCGAGGGTAAGATGGGCCGGAGAGGAGGAAGCAGACGGAACGCTGTAGAAGAGAGGGGGAAAAATCTTTCTCTCTTTAGCGTTCTGTCTGCTTTCTCCTCTCCAGCCCATCTTACCCTCGCCCTACCTTCTTGAGTTGCAACGGACTATAGGCTCAATTAATTTTAACATAACTATTCTCATGAACTGTGACTTGTAATGCCATATTTGTCGACAGCACGCCCGGAGATTCGCCGGCTTTGGTAGCGAATAGCTTAAAAAAGTATGAATAGAGCAGTTCACCTCGAACTGCAATTCGAATAGCGCATTATTTAAAGCAACTATTAGAAAATTTGAATATTCGCACAACACTACCGGATGCCCACTGGGCTTGACTAGCTTCCTGCTGTCTAAACAAACACACAACTCTATGGACCTTTTTCCAGTAAGCTTCTGCACATGCATACACTCTCTCCCTAGGCCTATCTTCCTGCTATCGCCATTTTCGCAAGGCACTGTCCCGTACGACAAACATTGTCAGCATCTATTTTCGCGCTTATTTAGTCGATTCTGACGCTTCATTTTTAGTATCGGCAAGGTGCCAATGTGTTCTAATGGGTGGAAGCATGTCGGACTGCCCTTTATTTGTAGATCGCAGACAACTCCCCAGACAGCGCTCGTTACTCGAAAAAGGTCCACTACTTTTTGACCCCTGCCAATTTTGATCTTGACAACCATTGTACTGGTGTGTGGTCGTGTATCATTACTGCATAATGCACATTAAAGACCCCAGGCTAGCAGTGGTGCTGCACTGGCTAAATTTCTTATCTAAGCATAGGCAGGACTTAATTAGTACAGCCATGTTACAGACACTCGCATCGAGATGTGCCTGCGAGGCCATTTGGCAACCGAGCCATTTGGTGTTAGTCATGCTCCCTTTCTGTCCTAACTCGACACAAACTGCCACGGCGTATCTAGTCTACAGTAAGTAGTTGGATGTACTTTGTGAATGAGCCTTTAACTTCATCGAAACAGGAGTACAGCAAACTTTCGTTAATGGGAGCTCGGCAGGCCCTTTGATATGGGTCGCATCATTCTAAGACTGAATTTTGAAGCAAAAGAGTGTCATTACGGTTTGAGTCAAGAGCACTTCCATTGCCGAGAGTAGTCCACGATTGTTGAATGCCATTCATGCTGGAAACAAACGGCCGACAAGATGCCCTAAAGAGGGCTGTTATTTTGCAGAAAGACAAAAGTGATGGAGCATTACTCCGAACTCGTTTGCATCCATCTCTGTTCCACCCCTTTCTGGCAGATCTTTGGAGGGAACGGATTCAACTCAGAGTATCCTGTGGAGAAGCTCATGAGAGACGCCAAAATTTATCAGGCAAGTCATCCAGTTTTTTTTTTCCCCATACTTTTAGGGATGAAGGTGTTGCTCCTCTTACATGTTTGGGATTATGTTAATTTGTCCGTGATATGCAAGTCTTTTTACGTGCATTAAGTTTGAGTGTCCTTAACTTTCGGTCACATGTTTACAGCTAGGAACATACTTTAACGCTGGCGAGGGTACGTCCTTTTATAGAGGCACAGATGAGACTAAATGCCGGGTGTTGGGGCGACAACCTGTTACATACAGGTTGTCTTCCCAAAAGGAGCTTTTTTCTTTTCATTGCAAAAATAAACTATACATCGCTGTACACTCGGCCTCCGCCCAAAATGTAGCACTACCGTAAAATACCGGACAAGCGCCCACTGCAAAATTATAGAGATAATCGCAAAAAAATGGGGGATGGGCACTTGTCCGGTCATCAATTTTACATATCAATCTAATGTGCATATTTTCTCAGATCTTAGAAATTTGGGAATGGGCGGATGCGCGGTATTCTACGGTAGCTGTCCTTGCCAGATGTCATCAGACCTAATCATTATCTTATTTAAAAGTTTTCTCAATATTTCTATGGGAAAATGGGCCCGTTTTCGGTAGCCAACACCATTTATCTTTATGTATTTTTGGGCTTTCCTATTGAAAATTTTCAAAACTTATATATAACTTGAATAAAATATTGGTCAGTTCTGAAATGTTGGCATCCGATCCAGGACTGAGAGACTGAGTGTTATAGTTTTACGTTGAAAAAAAGCACTGTAAATCCTTTTTGGGGCTGCCCTGTAGTTCAAAGCTTTATTATATAAGAACGCACATTCTGGACTATGGACAGTTAATTGGGGAACAAATGGGGTAAATGCGTGAATTTTTATCTAATTATTATGGAAGGCAGGCTTTCTAAAAACAATCCTCAAACGAAAAAAGAAAAAGATTTGTGAAATTTTTGGGTTACAGAGTTTCCTGGTAGAACATGAGCGTTTTCTCCCCACGCACTTTAGTTGCACCTACCCGGGCCGTTGCGTTGATTCGGCTAAGTCGCAACTTCTCTGTTTGCAGATTTATGAGGGCACCTCTCAAATTCAACGACTCATCATTGGAAGGGAGCTGTTGGGACGCTACCAGTAAGAAGCAGCCAAGGTGGAGAAGGCGAATTATTGTCCGAGAAAGGAGGCTGAGAGACAGCGACAAAAGCACCCAGTATCGTGTTTACTGCAACGCTCACTGCAATTTAATGGGGGTGACGAGGAATGATATAAAGAACCACGGTTGTTATTGCCTTTGCAGAATAGTGTGAACAATATCTCTTTTATTTTAATCTTTTTTTTATTTTCTGTCAGCTCTATCTAGCATTATATATTTTTGTAGCATTCACTGTACTATGAGCACTTTGAGATGTTTTCCGTTTGTTTAGAACCTGTTATGTGACATGCATACATTTTTGCGGCCGTCTTAGAGCTGACCTTGACTTAGTTCAGTTAGTGCTGAAGTGAACTCTGTTATTTTTTTATGCAGCAGTCAAGTTGTTTGACAGTTTCCTTTTGAACATTTTTGCGTCTTGCTTTTATTGACTGTTGTATGAAGGGTTAAGAAATGCATAAGGGAATTATTTTTAATGCTATTGTAATAGCTTTTGTGTTTTTATTAACAGCAAAGTATTTTGTGGTATTTTTTAGATACACATACTTCTATGAGGGTTATGTCACCTCAAATTTTGTGCAAGTAAATTACTTTTCCATTCATTGGCCACTTGGGGTTCTCATGAAAGTCCTGATGAGCTGTTGTTATACCTATACTTTAATGAAGCTTCTGGCTTTTGTGGTCATTTGCAGTGAGGGGCGTCAGAATGGGACGAGCAGGATGGGCGATCGCCCCTTCTAAACATTTGAGACATTGCTAGTAAACATTTTTGGGGAGGGGGGATGATGTCCCCCTTTTGCTCGCCCATCTCCCAAAGACTTCTAACTGTAACGTTTGCGGCATGTTGTTAGCAGACGTGGCATGTACATGCATAAGGAAATAAAGTTGCAGTTTCAAATTTATGATTACTCCAAATTCCTGTTTTGCAGCATTTCCTTTATCTCTGCTATTGTTCTGACTCTTCAGTCTGCATACTTACCGTAAAGTTCCGAGAGAACGCCCCCACCCACAAGATCGCCCAGGCGCGTTTTTGGGCGAAATAGCTATTTCATATAGAGCCCCAAACATACCCCACCCCCAAAAGTGGCGAAAGCGGAAGCCCAGGAAATTCCGCGAAGACCTTTGATCACCTTATTTTAAACAAAGAGGATTATTGTCAAAAAACCACGGAGCAAAAGCAAATCTCCCGAAAACCGCAAGGTCGAACGCTTCAACTCATGCATCCGACGTTTTGAGATAATATCCAAATAAAACGAAAAGCAGGTCAAGAGAAGCAGCTCTGAATTGGCAAATCCTTTACCGACAACAGCGCCGTAAGCACAAGCTGCGCTCGTGGCGGATTGGTGGTTACCGCGAAATTAGCATCATAGGAGCACCAACTCTGAAACAAGTGAAAAAACGGCCGAGCTCATGGGGTTTTCTGATCCTATGTTAGAGACATAAACTTGTCTGGATTCTTGGAATCCAAATCCATCATGGGACGCCATTTGCATTTGCACGAGGGGGACTGTCCATCGTGCATCTTCTGTTCCCCTCAGTTTATGCGCTCATTTTTTGGTGCTCAACATGCTCAATGGTTTTTATGTTTGAATGCACTGGCTTCTGTAGCGTGAGATTGCGTTTCGGAACTTTTAACGACTTCCGTTTCCGTCGGCGTTTAATTGGAACCGACGGCAATGCAATGGGCTGCCAGGGTCAATAGAAGAGCAATCTCGGTGGTTAGAAAGGTGACTTGCGGCTGCTGGATGGCTTGACGTGAACAGATCCACAATTCGCTGGACCTCATCTTTGATGGCAATGCATCATTAGATGGTTTCAGCGATGGCGACGACAAATAAAAAACCCCATATTTCTGTCATTTTAGCCATCTGAACTGAAACTTTGCCCGCCCCATATTTCTTGCTTTATATATCTGTAATTTAAGTGGGCGTTCTTTCTGAACTTTTTTTTAATCAATCGTTCAATCAATCGAGTTTATTGTCATGAGTTGCAGCATAAAAATTATTGAAAACGATCTGGGCCCGTAGCCTTTTGGCTAGTTTGGGCCCATTTTGATAATAACATATTATAAAGGCAGCGCTCTTAAGAAATATTACTGGAAATACAATAAAAGGAAAAGAAAAGGAGAAAAAAAGAAAGAAAGACAATAGAAAATAAACGTAGAAAGTGACTTGTTTAACTACAGCAGGTAATTTACACATTGTATAATAACGACACGCATAGAAAGCATGAGTGTATTCAAAGTGAAATAAATTATTATGAATTCAATAACAGAATATGCGATTGAGTTTCAGGATGGTGGGAGACATGTTCTATTAAGAAATATATAGTATTTTAAAGCGTTGTTAAAGTTGCATGAATGGGTGACTGAAGATGGTAAAGGGTTCCAGATTTTAGTTCCGCATGATTGCATCAGTCGCTCGCCGTATACGTTACGAGACCGTGGTGTGTTAAAGTGACCAGATGTGTTCGCCCTTGTTAATTAAGTACTCTTAATTAAGATGTTTGCTGGCAGTGTATTGTTTGATTTTAAAATATTATTTATTGAGCAAGCAATCTTACATTGTTTAATTTCCAGAAATGTGAAAATGTGAAGGCGATGAAATATGATATGTGACAGTTGGGAATAGTGGGAGTATGTCAAGATTCTGAGGGCTCTCTTCTGTAATTTGATCAATGGCAAAAGGTAAGTGTCATAAGTTACACTCCAGGCCTCAATACAGTGTGTTAAATGACTATGAAATATAGCAAAATATATAAGTTTCATCGTGGGAGTGTCAAAGCATTGTCTCGCCTTCAGTAAGGCATAACAAGCGTACATTAACTTTTTACTTGTGTTATAATGTGCTGTTGCCAATGAAGATGAGAATCTAATGTTACTTCCAGATATTTAAATGAACTAATTTCTTCCAGGATTGAATTTGCGATGCAAATGTGGAAACTGTCGGTATTAACATCTTTTTTATTTGAACGAAAAACTATATACTGAGTTATATTTATATTTAAAGTCAATTCGTTAGAATTAAACCACTCCTGAAGAACTGTTAGTTCTTGATTGATAGTGTTTTGTAAGTTATGCAATGAATGGTCCGTGTAAATTAAGCCGGTATCATCAGTGTACATTATTATGTCGGAGCTTAAGGGCATGTTAGGTAAGTCGTTAACGTACAATGAAAAAAGTATCGGTCCCAGTACAGATCCCTGGGGAATTCCGGTGTTTATTGGTCTCATCGAGGAGTTATGATCTAACAAAGAAACAAATTGTGAACGAGATGACAAATAACTTGTAAGGAAATTTAAAGAGTGACCTCTGAAACCATATCGTAATTTATTAAAAAGAATTTTATGGTCTACGGTATCAAATGCCTTTTTAATATCTAAGAATACACCGATGCTAATTTTATTGTCATTTAAGGACTCATTAATTTTCTGAGAGAAAGATAACAGCACTATACTTCGTCTCACCCTACGATGGACTAAAGGCCAAAGCCACGGGCCGCCAGGTCCAATCACGTCCCACGCTAAACTACGACACTCTTAGCATTGGTTAGGTTTGGACGAATAATGCTCCGAATTCAAAAACGCTGCGTCATTTTTATAGCTTCGACACTGCAATGAGCCAGTAAGCCGTGGCTTTCTTTGCAATGTGAAATTGTTGAGTCACTCATTGCTCGATCCGAACTACTGTTGGCCCATTCCCATCAGTGATCCGAGACGTGGGCACCGATATCTGATGGTTCATAGCTTCTGCCTTTAGTCAATGCTTTAGTCCATCGAAGGGTGAGATGAAGTATAGTAGTTGATTTATTTGGACGGAATCCATGTTGATGCGGGGTGATAATGTGGTATTTTTCTAAAAATGAGTTAATGCGTCGTACAATCAATCTTTCGAATAGTGTGTTAATCGTGCTTAGAACTGACATAGGTTTCATTAACGTTCCCACATTTATGGATTGGGCAGACTTTAGCGATTTTCAGTGAATCTGGATACACACCTGTTATAGAATGGTTAAAGGTATGTTCCAATGGAGAGCTAAGTACATCAATATTGCATTTTAAGACCTTAACTGAGATGCCAGACCCCTTGCAGAAAACCCGGCAACAGTGTGTCTCGGCATAGTAACCATGGCAACAGCGAGGCGGTCAGCAGCTGCGTGCCATGGTGAAGGAAACCAGGTCGCAACCTCGCTGTGCGCCAACCGAGCTTTCGGCGCTTCATGTGTTTTAAGGACAGTTTACGCGCTCCAGAGTATCAGTGAAGATGCCAACACAGTGCTGTGTCCCGGTCTCCACGCAAGATGGATACACTGACAAATTCGGACGGAAGGGAGTACTTATATATGCCTATCGGACCGTCTGCTGCCGCGACCGTTTGGCTAACCTCACGAATTCGCATGCATTTGCTTAATGAGGATAATATATTGGTTCTGCATTATACTGCTTTGCGTTTTCTTCACTATTGCTGTTAGCCGGGTATACGTTTGACGCGGATAAACGAGCGTCGGTTTTACCCGACGGATCCGTTGCCTTTCGGCCGGCCTCACTATTTTGCATGCACTTGCTTCATACACTACGTTGTTATTTCACCGCACATATATTGGTGTTGCTCGGTCGACAGATATCACTGGCGAGGCTAAACGAGCAGTCGAATTCTCGTATCAGTCCTGAGAACATTTTCTACACTTTAACAATAAACACACACAAAAAAAAAAAACCTTTACCTTGCAGGCGCGTTTTTTTTATCTTATTTTATGTTATTGAGGCATCCACTAACACCATGTTACTTTATGCTTCCATGCAGAATTGGGACAGCATCGCATTAAGTTTCCCTTGAGGGCATCTTTTTATGCAAGTTTAGTGGGGACTTGCGGACACATCATGATTTGTCATATTTGTCATGATTTCTCATCATCTCACCATCTTTGTTTTCAGGTTTCATACCTAGCAAGCTAGCTAGCAAGGTTATTTTCCCAGCCGGCGGCAGGAAACAGCCACTGTATAGCCACGTTACTTCATTTGCCCTGCCACTTTTTCACGCAGAGCCAGCGGGCCGAAGAAAAAACGTTCCTTCACCATGGAGAGCGCGCACACTGTTGCCCGAGGCGCACAGAGTTGTCACACTTTTTTTAATTTCTTTTATAATTTCTATAGTCGTAATTTCTTCAAAAATAAGCGTTTGGAAGAATGTCAGGTGCACTGCCGCTGGCAATGTTGTTAGTTAGGTGGTCTCCAATATTAGTGAAGAAAGAGTTGAATGCGTCTGCAGTCTCATCCGTGACTATAAAGGAGTTGTTTGCTTTTGCGATCTAGGCTTAATAACGGAGTTAATCACATTCCACGTTTTTTTGTTTTTTTTTAAGTCCCGGGCCCATAACTTTCGGATGTAAGACTAGAATAATATTCTTTTTGACGCGTTCTTATCAGTGAGAGATAGGTTGCGATGCATTTTGTATTGTGCCAAGTAGTAAGAATTATGTTTATAACGTTTCAGTTTCTGCTGCCACATGATCTTCTCTTGAAGTGTGCATAAAATTAGACGAGTCATCCAGGGGCAGATCGGTTCTGAATAATGTGGTTTTCTTAATTCACTTGACGAATCAGCGATTGCAGTTTTCCACGTTCGATGTTGATATATCGGAATTGAATAGCTAGCAAATTAAAGTCAAATGCCGATAATTTTTTATGGAAAAGTTCGTAATTAATGTCGTTTATAGGTAGAAATATGAATATTGGAAAGTGATCGGCAATGTTTGTCTCATATACACCAGCACCGTCATGTGCGTCTTGATTACATAAGATGTGGTCAATGAGCGTGGATGAAGCGGGTGTCACTCTTGTTGGTTCTGTTATTACATTCGTGAAGTTAAATGACTGTGTTAGAGGTAGATAATCTGTGGGCACAGTTTTACACAAATCGATGTTGAAGTCACCACAAATGACAGATTTCTTGCTGCTTTGTGTAATAAATGTAAGAATGTCTTCCATTTTATTGAGGAACAAGGA
This sequence comes from Ixodes persulcatus, assembly GCA_013358835.2. NCBI lineage: Eukaryota > Metazoa > Arthropoda > Arachnida > Ixodida > Ixodidae > Ixodes > Ixodes persulcatus. The sequence continues at coordinate 118,856 of JABSTQ010010457.1, forward strand.
CATAGACGAATCCGGCGGTCTATATACAACAGCCACCATGACACCATAACAAAGTTCCAAAAAGAGTTGAACATGTTAGATGAGGGAGCTCGTTAAATAATATAAACGGTTTTATATACAGTGCAACACCACCGCCTCTATGACTTGCAATTCTAGGTAGCGAAACCCCAACATACCCAGGAATATCAAAATACTCGTCATTTCTTAGCCACGTCTCGGTTATACCTATTATATAATAAGTAAACGAATGTTGGGATAGAAAAGCAAGAAGGACGTCTCCATTTTTGTGAATACTTCTGACGTTGCACTGCAGCACGGAAGGGCAAGCTTTCTTTGAGTATAACGCATTCACCGAGGTGACAGATAGCATTTCAGTTCAAAGTCTCAATTTATTGTAGAGAAGCACAGAGGGGGAGGGCATTACACGATTCGTACGAGGTCGTCATCACAGGTAATTTGAATCACCTTTGAGTTCTCTACTTTCCGCATCAGAATCCCACCCCGTGAAGTCCATGTGAATTTCCAGTTTTTCTCACGCTTCAGTTGCAGGGCTTTCCCAAGCAAGGTCTTATTCTCCACGCATAAGTGCTCATTGATGTAGATTGGTTCATTTGTTGGGAAGCCGAGAGCCGCGGCATTTAGGCGCTGCTTCTTCGCCGCTTGTAGTACACCGTCACGAACGGAGTGTGCGAAGAATCGAACAATAATGTTTGATTTAGTTTCATCTTTTGTCGGTATCCGGTGGATGGCATCAATGTCTTGCCTTGCAATTTTCGTGCGAAGCTTCTCGCCGATGTTTACGATTATTTCATCGAGGGACTCGGTCGGAGATAAAAAGACTCCCTTTATCTCGATGTTGCTCCGTCTGCTGTACTGTTTTAGCTCTGTCAGTTCTTTCCTTGTTTCTGAAAGCTGATTGTATAGGCAGACTTTGCGGGTTCGCGCTTTAGCGTGGCTATCTCAGTTTGCATTTCTTTGTCCACCGTTTTAAAGGGATACTACAACGAAATTTCGGCGCTTATTTGATGGTCGATATGTGTTCAAAGGAGCAGTATCACATCGAACACACCAATATCTCGTTAAAAAAGTCACGAAAATGAATTTTAAAACGAATTAAACGATTAGCAAAGAGCACCTGGTGGATGTCGCTAACGCCTCGTTTGTAATGCTCGTCTAGGAACCTTGACAGCTAGTGACGGTGGGTGTCTCGCCTCCGGCCACGACGAGAGAAGAGGGGAAGGAGGAACTCCCGTCTTCCCGAGAATCCCTTTTGTGTGCTCCAGAAGTAGCTATTGTCCCCCTACAAGATTATAAAAGATTACCCGTCACTCAAAATTCGTACAAAAGCAGCCGCTTCGGTGGCTGGAACGACTAGGCCATCCCCTCGACGTCAGCCTCGCCGTAGCTTTGCTCGTCCCGAGACGACCTACGTCACGAATGCGTCGGATGTCACGTGCTCTAAGCTGGGCCTTCTCCGAGCGCTTGCTAGAGTGGGCCGTTTATAACAAAAACTACAGCAACCGGGCTCAAAATACAAACGTGGGATTGCCATTTACGGATATTGTAGATCATATTCAACCTATTTTTGAACACGACGGATATATTTCAAATTTCGTTGAAGTATCCCTTTAAATCCTTCAAAGTTGGCATTTGTAAAAGACATCGAAGTTTGCACGCCTGCAATTTCATGCTGTATAGCTGCATTGGACGACTTTACGCTAGCCAGTTCGCTTTTAATTTCTGAGCTGTTAGCGTCTTTAGTACAGACGTCACCGTCAGCGAGGAGTTTAGCAACTTCTTTAATAGTGGATGGTTGTTTGCCTCCCATTTCAACGCAAATAACACTTGCACACACAGAAAGCAGGCAGAACTGTCACGGTATACGGTAGTAGATCGTTTTTCTCCCCCGCTACGGTATCCGCAAAGAAAACGCCGCAGCTGCGCATGCGCGCCGCCAGCCTTGTCTGCATAGTTCAAGGTCTTGTGGCGGATTACGGAGCGCTATCCGGGTGCTTAGCGGGCTGCGGAAACGGTCCACTACAACTCCCTATTGTGGAACATGTCTTAAAACGTAAACCTTTACGTTGGCTGTACGATTCTTGCGATATCTTAACATATTCAGACCACATCTTTATTTGTGTTCCACACAAGATCGGCTGGTTAAAAGTAGGGAGTGGAACCGGCCATCATTGCGGTTTGGTTCGGGTTCAGCAGCTTTGCATTTTGTTCCGGTTCGGATCTGGTTCAGTGATACACATGAAATAACGGTTCGGTTACCGTTCCACTAAGCGCGAACCAGTTCAAACCGGTTCTAAAGAAATTAAGTCCACAGCTGCCGGCCAGAAGAAAAGGTGAGTTCAACACATCGTCATCTGCATTAAAAATATTGGGTCATCAGAAGCCGTGCTGCAGAACAAGGGAAGCAAAACAAATATATGGGTGATTTCATCTCAACTCAGGCACAAATTGTGAATAGAATTTTTGTAAAAAAAAAAAGAAGTTCTCGGGCAATTTCTATAATAAAAGAAGACGCAAGCGGCGAGTTCGTTGGATTTTTCGTTCTCAAGTTATGGACCGCTGAAGCGGCCAAGGTGGAGACTTACGTTTTTCTAGCTTATCGGGGGTGCCATATTTCAAACCATCTCTTTTTCCTACTTTTTATGCTACATCAATATAACTTTTTGGGAACACTCTCGAGATACTGTAAAACCCTCAATGTTCGCGAGCCCTTAATTTTCCCGAATATCGCGAATTGAAAAATTCGCGAAATTTAAGGGCACGCGAAAATTTCGGTCCTTAAGAGTTTCAATGCAGGCGTATGGAACTCGCGAAATTTAATGGCCGCGATTATGCCCTCTGTGACCGATTCGCGAAATATAGGGGCAGCGAAAATAAAGGGTTTTACAGTATGCTTTTTTATGCTAATTAAGCGTCTAGGTGATAAGATCCTTAGTGTTTTTTTTTTAATTATTAATCAAACTGCGACGATATTTGACGAAGTTCAGCAGTCTGTGCTGTGTGACCTAATCAACATATTTTTATGATCTTTACATCACCGTAAAGCTCCAAGCTTTTTCCATTGAATGTAATTCGAATATTTTACGCTAAATATATCATGTGCTGCATGTGCCTGAAAAACGAATATTTCGAAAAACTAGTAAGTTTGGAGTCGATTTTCTAAAAAAACCCACCTTTTATTCCTTTCATTTTTTATTCACAGTTAGGTAATATAATAGTCTATCAGGAACTACCGATAGAAATTGTAATATATTGTTTGTATGGCCGCTATTAAATCGAATCTTGTGCTATGAGCGTTTTGAACGGGACTTCGCACAGGCGCTCTGCTGAGCAGAATTTTGGCTTATGTAAGGTTTTCTATTTATCGTTGCAGTTACCTCAATATACAACCATAAATATTAATAAAATTTGGAGTAGTGCACTTAAAAAAAGTTACTTAGAAGTCTCTATCCACAAGTGCGGGCACAGCGCTTACTTCCTCCCAATACGGGGGAATGCAGATCGTTAGAGAATTCCTCTGGGGCCTTTTGCTTTCGGCTTTGAGTTTGAAATACCGAATTTGATATGTAATTGTCATATTTTCTTACGTCAAACAGATATGCAGTGCATATACATATGTACGATTTAGTATCTTACGCTTAGGAAGTATGGTTTATTTTGTGCACATACGGACTCTCGTAAAATAACGACCATTTCGTAGCGTGTAAGGCTTTAAATGTGTTAGTCATGTGTTCAGGTTTCATTTCTATTTTCAGTGATTCATGCCGGGTTACTTAGACTTTTCCTCTTGACTTAAGTTTTTCTAGGAGTCTAGATGTTACGTATATTCTCCGTCAATACATAGGGCGAAGCTCACACGCCTCGCAAATCACCCCAGTGCCAAGGAAATAAATATTGTTAGGATAAATATTGTTGGTTCACTGGATATTTCGCTTAGATATTGAGGTAAGTATTATCATTAAATAGAAAACCATATACACGCCAAAATTCTGCTCAGCTGAGAGTCTATGCGAAGTCCCGTTCAAAACTCTCATAGCACAAGATTCGAGTCCTAATAGCGTCCATACAAACAATATGTTACAATTTCTGTTGGTAGTTCCTGACAGACTCCTGTATTGCCTAACTGTGAATAAAAAATGAAAGAAATAAAAGGGAGATTTTTTTTTTCAGAAAATCGACCTCAAACTTGCTAGTTTTTGCTAAATATTCGTTTTTCAGGCAAATGCTCCGCTTTATATGTTTAGCGCAAAATATTCAAATTACACACAAAAGAAAGGGCTTTGTTGGAGCTTTACGGTGATGTAAATATCATAAAAATGTATTGATTAGGTCACACAGCACAGCTTGCTGAACTTTGTCAAATATTGTTGCAGAGAGGCGGTTGGATAATTAAAAAAAAAAAAAGCATTAAAGATATTATGACCCAGTCGCTTTATTAGCATAACTCGCCGTTCGCATCTTCATTTATTAAAGTAATTTACAGGTAGATACTAAAAATTTCCAAGGCGTTAATTATGAGCTAGTGTATTTTTGTGAGTCACTTATATTACTGGACGACAAGTGAATGTATCGTGTTTGCTGTGTCACGAGACACGCGCCGAACTTGTTATCAGCGCTCACACTCTGTGATCGTGACGCACGCTCTGTAGCAACTTCATCCTTTCCCTCTTCTTTACCTTCTTTCCATAACACCCTACAAATACGATAACTGAATAAACAAACGCCTTCTTATTCTTTCCGGAACTGGCTCGTTCGTGTCGTCAATCGAAACATGGTGTCAGAAGTGGTCACGCACGGACCCTGCCCCTAATCACCGGCTGGCGCCCCAGGAGAACCGGCATGGAATTTTTGAAGCCACCGGAGCACCTGCGGCTGAGTGGTGACATCGGAAAGAACTGGCGCCTCTTCAAACAGAAGTTTGAACTATTTGTGACTGCGTCAGCTCCAAGGGGAAAGCCGTTACCAGGACCCACGCAGACCGCACTGCTACTAAGTGTAGCTGGCGACGACGCCTTGGAAGTCTACAACAACTTCATCTTCAGTGAAGGTGAGAGCCAGCAGGATTATGCGACCATCATCAAAAGTTCGACGAGTACTGCGCAGCGCAGTTGAACGAAGTGCACGAACGCTACCTGTTTCGCCAACGTGTGCAAGCCCAAGGTGAGCCGTCAGAACAGTTCATCAGAGATCTAAGGAAGCTGGCACAGTCCTGCAACTTCAGCACTATGACGGACTCGATGGTACGTGGCCAAATTGTTTGTGGCAGGCACGTAGCCAGAATTTTGTTTCGGGGGGGGGGGGGGGGACTCGCAATGCCGATCAGTGTTGCCAACTCAAAATTCAGAAACCCGCCGCAAGAATCCCGAAAACCGCTAAAAACAACTAAATTTATAATGTTGCGCAAGAATAGCCGAATCACAGCAGGCAGACCCTGGCGTCCGACATGAAGCTCGAACTTCTTGAGGGGGAGCTCACGGTCCCGTTTACATTGAATGCAAAACGAAGGACATCGTAGCAACCACCCATGCTGATGAAAGCATGCAGCGATTACATCGAAAATTGTCGCGATGTCGGGTACGAAACTGAAACTGGCAACTGCGAACGGTCTTCCCGAGAGCATGGGTGGAGAGTGTGATGAAACCGGCCCCTCGACTGCGGCAGAAAAAGCGCCACTTCTGTTATGAGTGCCAAGACGAGGTTGATGATGTCGAGACAAAATTCAAGCGAGGGTTCTTCTACGAGATAATTGACACCGTAAGATGTCGATTAAAGAATGCTTCACGCAGATGGGGCAGCACGTGAGCTTCTGGGGGTTTCTTTACGACCTCACCCGACTTCCCGACAAAGCAGAACTTCTTAAACTTTGCCAAGGCCTTGACCATGCACTGAGAGTCTGAGACACCTAGAAAGTCCAGACATTGACGGTACAGATCTCTGCAAGGAGCTGGGGCCCTAATCTGGACACTTGGCGAGGAATGGCGAGAACTCTGGCGGCCGTGATTGGCCAGCGCCGCACTTGACCTTGGCGCCGGCCAATCATAGCCGCCAGATTTCTCGCCGACTTTTTCGCCAAGTGTCCAGATTAGGGCCCCTGATCTAACTATGCAGCCTGCTGCCCACTGGATGAAGTGCTCGCCAGGACGTCCTCCAGTTCATTCTGGACAACCATCTATGTGACGAATTCCCTCTTACGTGGGTGTCATTGAGGATCCTCCTCACTTTGTCACTGTCAGTGGCCACCGCTGAGAGGAGTTTCTCAAAATTAAAGCTTATTAAGACATACCTAAGATCAACCATGGCAGATGACAGGATATCGTCATTGACAATTTTGTCCATTGAAAACAGGCTATCGTCTAGCCTGGATATGTCGCAAGACATAGCCCAATTTGCGATGTTGAAGGCTCGGAAAGTTGCCTTCTAGGGTATCTGACATGGTTAACTTGTACTTTTGTTTTCTCTGTCCATCAGACGTTAGCTTGCTATGGGAGACCCACAGCTGAAGTGTGGTTAATCTAAGAAATAAATGATTTGTGAACCTTTGAACACGGTGCCGACAAAACTCTCAATGCTTGCTAACGTCCTTCGTTTTTAGGATGTGATTTTCGACTGACAACGACGAAATTGCGATCATTCGCGCTGGGTCACTGTGGCATGTTTGCTAACAACGTGATGTTGGGTGCGAAAATAGTGAGGGGGGGGGGGGGGGGCGCCACGGCTGCAGTTTGCCCAGGGCGCTTGCTGCTCTAAGGCCGGCCCTGCTTCGACATCCTCGACGTCTCGGTCGACAGTGTCATGCGACAACGCGACTGGGTGGTCCAAGCACAAGTGGCGAACAAGGTGCTCGAACTCAAGGTGGACACAGGCGCTCAAGCCAATCTTCTGCCATACTGCATGTTCCGAATATTGCAACCAAGGATGCAATTGAAGGCTAGCAACTCCGTGCTACGTTCCTACGACGGAGGGGTCATCAAGCACCTTGGAGTGGTGAAAACGAAAGCCACCATATGCAACAGGTCAGCTGACATTGACTTTTTTGTGGTAAACAAGGAACGCTAAGCCATATTAGGGCTTCACGCCAGTGAACTGCTGAGGCTGTTTAGACGGTCGGTCAACGCCGTGACAGCAAGCAGCAGCGATCAAGTGGTGAAAGAGTTCCATCAAGTCTTCACCGGCACTGGGTGCCTTCAACGGCCATACAAGATGGTGCTGCGGGAGGACGCTGTTCCCGTCGTTCAGATGACCCGACGTGTGCCTCTCGCCTTGCAAGAGCCACTCCGACGGGAACTCGACCGGATGCTGAAGGCAGGCATCATTGTCAAAGCAGAGGAACCGACGGACTGGGTGAGTCCCTTAGTGATTGTAATGAAAAAAAAACAACAAACGGAGAACTAAGAGTGTGCATGGACCCGAGAAAAATCAATGAATGCTTGAAGCGCGAACACTACGAGATGCCGCGACGAGAAGACATCGAGGCGGAAATCGCGGGAGCAGTATTTTTCTCCCGTTTTGACGCTAACGCGGGTTTCCACCAAATTCCACTGGACGACGAGACGTCCAAAATTTGCACATTCACGACTCCCTTCGGCCGTTATCAATTTCTGAGACTGCCGTTCGGGATAGCGTCGGCCTCGGAAGTTTTCCAAAAGGCAATGAGTCAGATATTTGACGCGATAGCGGGGGTACGTGTTTATGTCGATGACATTTTGATATGGGCTGCCACAAGAGAGGAACACGATGAAAGACTGAGGGCTGTCCTGGAAGCAGCACGCAATGCAGGTCTCACATTCAACGCCGCAAAGTGCGAAATAGGGGTGACAACAAGTTCCTTTCTGGGTGACATAATATCCGAGGAGGGCATCCGGCCAAGTCCCGCCTCCGTGAGCTCCGTGCTTGACATACCAGCACCCACCGACAAGCTAGGAGTGCAGAGAATGCTAGGCGTTGTTAATTACTTCGGGAAGTTTCTGCCAGCGCTTGCTGAAAAAACACAACTGATGCGCCAGCTAAATATAAAGAAAGACTCGATGTTCGAGTGGAGCGAAAATCATGGAAAGGAATGGAACGAGCTTTGCAAGTGCCTCAGCATGAAGCCTGTGTTGGCCATTTTCGACCCTAAAAGAGACACCAAAATAACATCGGATGCTTCGCAAAATGGCATAGGGTCAGCTCTTATGCAGCGCCACGGGGAAGCATGGAAACCAGTTGCTTATACCTCACGCGTACTAACAGAGACACAGAGAAGATACTCACAGATTGAAAAAGAAGCAATGGCGGTTGTATATGGATGCGAAAAATTCCATCATTTTGTGTATGGGCGAAAGGTGATTCTCGAAACCGATCACCGCCCGCTGATAGCAATCTCGCAAAAGGCAATTGGTGACATGCCGCCGCGACTGCAGCGGGTTTTCCTTCGTTTGCTGAAATACGATTTCCAGCTCCAGTTTATGCCAGGAAAACAGCTGGTGTTGGCGGACATGCTGTCACGAGCTCCAGTCAGCAGGCCACCGAAGGACGAAACCAACGAGGACGTGGAAGTACATGCCATGAGGGTGGCGTCCTCGCTCGTCAGTGAAGCGACTCGGGGGCGGTTATCGCAAGAAACGAATAACGACAGTTATTTGAAGAGCGTCATGGAATGTCTAAAAGCCAACCGTCCGGTAGAGGGACAGCTTAGGCCCTTCTCACAGGAATTATCAGTGGTGAACAATGTGTTGTTTAAAGGTTGCAAAGCTGTGATACTAACCAGCATGCGTTCTGAGATACTGCGCAGAATACATGATGGGCACATGGGACTTAACAAGTGCAAATCACGAGCACGCCGTGTCGTCTTTTGGCCTGGTCTTAATGCAGACATTGACGACCTGTGAGCAAGTGCGAAGTTTGCAGAAAGTACGCTTACAAGCAACCTAGTGAGCCTCTCATGATACGCCCTGTTCCTGAGTACGCGTGGTACAGAGTTGGTGTTGACATTTTTGAGTATGCCAGGAGGTCTTACCTGTGCGCGTACGACGCATTATCAAACTTCCCAGAAGTAGAATTGCTGCGCGACACATCATCCGCTACAGTCATCGATAAACTAAGTGCGATGTTCGCAAGATATGGCATCCCAATAGAAGTGTGTACCGATGGCGGGCCGCAGTTTACGAGCCGAGAATTTGCCAGCTTTGCAAAGAACTACGATTTCCTACACACCATTTCCAGCCCTAGGTTTCCTCGCTCGAACGGCCTAGCGGAAAAGGGGGTGCAGGTGGTTAAAAGAATTCTTAAGAAAACGACCGAAGGAAAAAAAGATTTCTGGCTTGGACTGCTCAGTTACAGGTCCAGTCCTTTGGAAGACGGCAAGTCCCCAGGAGAGCTGCTTCAAGGTCGGCAACTGCGGACGCCAATACTAGACTTCAACGAAACACCACGCACAGTGGTAGAAAAGCATCAACAGACGCAGCCGAAGAGGAGCCATCTTCCAGCATTGCAAGAAAGACAAGTGGTCCGCATCAGGGGCGACACATGGGCAACGAAGGCGAAGGTAATCAACAGGACGCGGCCCAGGTCGTATCAGGTGGCCACAGAGAAGGGAAACGTTTTACGACGTAATCGCCAACATCTGCTAGCAACGAAAGAACAGTTCAACCGTTCCGAAGAATACTCGTCGGATGAAGAAACCTCAAACGACGAGACACCGGAACAACGTCAACGACCCGCAGGCAGCGTGGCCACGACAGCACCAGTGCTGAGAAGGTCCACGCGCTACAGAAGACCTCCAGAGCGTCTAGGCTATGGCGAGAACTTTGTTCAAGGCTCATGACAAGTGTTCCCGCACCGAGTGTCGAGCTACTACGCCGTCGACATGCTGTACTTTCTTTTGTTTTTCATTCCTTTAAAGCAGGGGTCTCAAACACGCGGCCCGCGACCCGCTGGAACGCGGCCCGCAGGCAACCACCGGCTACGACTTCCGGTTCCCGTGTCTCGAGAGCTTAAAAAGGCATGCGCCGTGCTGATCTCATCTCGCCAATTCAATTTCGCTAAATATATATATATATATATATATATATATATATATATATATATATATATATATATATTTTTTTTTTTAACGAATTCACATGGCTTATACTTATCTGCGTTCATTTTCCCTTTGCTTCGCTTTATTTTTTGCTTCCCGTTTTTTTTTTTTTTTTTTTTGTAATGTACACCAATTCCGCTCGCGCTCTTCGTTGAAGGATGCATCTCGACTGCGCGAAATATCGATCAGCAGGAGCAACTGCCAAAGATAAAGCTACGAGCTCTGGATTCTCGTCTTAAAAAAAATATAGCCATTAAAGGACAAGTGTTTGCTCACAGGGTTGTAATAAAAACCGTCAGGAAAGCAATAACTGTCAAATTAAATGATTGTTTTTTTAGAGACACGTTGAGCTTGGTTAATCCCTGAGTGAATTGAGCAACGGAAACGAGAGTGTACTTGCTTGCTTGTTCTATTAAAAATGCCAGCACGTTGGCGGGATGGTGTCATCTAAATTATTGTTATCACATCAGGTCAGGGCCCAAAGTAGTCATATAAACAAATCAAATCTAATGGTGTCACTGTAAAAACCTGAGAGTTTACGAAAAGCATAAAGCACGATGTCTCTCTAAAACCTTTTGAGCCCCCCCGCCCCTAGTCTTACGGTGGCCCCCGACCTCTCTGGTGTGGGCTATCTGGCCCCCATACTCAAATGAGTTTGAGACCACTGCTTTAAAGAAAGGAAGATGTATCGTGTTTGCTGTGTCACGAGACACGCGCCGAACTTGTTATCAGCACTCACACTCTGTTATCGTGACGCACGCTCTGTAGCAACTTCATCCTTTCCCTCTTCTTTACCTTCTTTCCATAACACCCTACTAATACGATAACTGAATAAACAAACGCCTTCTTATTCTTTCCGGAACTGGCTCGTTCGTGTCGTCAATCGAAACAGTGAACAAGAACCAAAATGTAAGCTTTTCTACCCGCCATAAAAACAAAATATTAAGTTTTCTGTTTATTTTACTTTATAAAGCACTGCAATAAGTAGCTAGAGAAAAAACAATTAGCAAAATAAAAGATAGGCTTTTTAGAAAATCGACCTCCAATTCGCAAATTCTTTTAAAATAGTCCTTGCTTTACGAGGAAAATATTGCCCTTTCTCTTTTACACAGAACATCAAATTTGTCATCATTAGAAGGAGTATACTCTAAGCTTTCTGAAAATATAAATATGTTAAGACACCTCATATAGGTCACACGGAAGAGCTGGTAAACTTTGACAAATATCGTCCAAAAACGTCATATTGGCAAATTTTCTCAAATATATTTCATATAAATAATCGCGTTCAAATTATTTATCAGAAAATAAGTGTGTTCAAATGTATCCATTAAAAAAAAATAAGAGGCGGCCATTTTGAATAAGTGTATTTTTGCGAATAAGCTGATTTACTGGCAAAACAGTGAAACAAAATCAGACTTCAAGCTTTTATAGCTGCCATATAAACAAAAAATTACATTTTCTATTTAAATTGCCTTATAAATCACTGCAATAGCTACCTAGAAAAAAAATCAGCCAAATAAAAGGTTTTTTTTTTTTTAGAGAATCGACCTCCAATTTGCAAAAAGTTTTAAATAGTCTTTGCTTTACGAGAATAGCATTTTTTCTTTACACACAACATTGCATTTGTTATCAATAGAAAGAGTATACTCTTAGCTTTCTGAAAATATTAAGTATGTTACGATATCTCATATAGGTCACACGGAAGAGCTGGTCAAACTTTAACAAATATTGTCAAAGGGACACACTTCGACAATATTTAAAACAAAAGTGAAGATAAATAATCACAATAAAATTATTGACCATAAATAATCCCTATTCAGAGAGTGGCAGAAAAAAGTGACATCGCACTACCAAACAAAGGCCAAAAGTAGAAAGGAGTGAAACATGACACCTCCGACAGGCCAGAGAACGGTCAGTTTGCGAATCGATCGGCTGCTTAAAATGTCCATAACTCGAGAACGGAAAATCGCCCGAACTTGCAGTTTGCACTCCCTGTCACAGAATGGTTTTCCCCATAACATATATATTTTTTTTTCGTCAAAGTTAAAAATTCGACCCCAAATCCGTGCCTGAGTTGAGATGAAACCACCTATATGCTTAATTTCGTTTTGTGATCTCGAATTCGTAACGCAAACACCGTTCTATAAGAGTGAAAGATGGTCATACAAGCGTTTGGAAACTACCAAAGTACAGTACTTACATGTGAAGTCAATCAGCCAGCACGCACAGTGACACCGTGACTGTATATTACTTGCAAACTACCCACAAGAACAAATTAGTCGTTTAGTTGTTTAGACAGCAGGAATTTAGTCTGCCAGAGTAGAGCGACATCGTTGCCCACTGTGGATGAGAAATATTAGCCAGTGCAGTATAACTGCTAGCCTGGTGTCTTTAACGGGCACCACGCAGTACTGATAATTTCCGCACTCCGGTACGAGGCTCATTCAGATCGAAACGGCAAACTACTCACACCGCACGCCCGAACAACTTGCTCGAACGACTGAGTTGAGGAGGAAGACAGCAAAGGCCTGTTAAAAACTATTAAAACAAAAAAAAAAAGACATAAAAAACAAATAAACAACGAGTGACTTGCGTTTTCTAGAAAATTCCCACACAAAAGAACGTTCTTCAAGCCGCGCCCAAGGCTCTGGGAGACTGGCATCCCGGCGACCGGCGCCGCAGTGTCGAGCTCGTCGCGGCTTTTGCCACTTGGCGCCTCCAGATTTCGCCACCGAAGAATCGTGCCGTCAGCCGTCAACTTTCTTTTATTTTTTTATGTTGAAGTTTACGTTTACTTTCTCCTTACTTGAATATTGTTTACGTCCATACGAAAATGCTCTATGGACGTTTATGGAAAATCCTATGGTGAGCTATCACCTTCTATAGCCCTCTATGGTCAGCCATAAGAAACCATAAAACACGCTATAGACACCTATAGAAAACTCTATGTCTTCAAAGCTATAGGATCTTGACCATTCTGATTTCTATAACTGGCTAAAGAATAATTTATGGCCATGCAGCTATAGACTCGCGACTATTCAATATCCTTTAGCGAGCTATAGAAATATGTATGTCCTTAATGCTATAGATTCGCAACTATTGAATGTGCTTTAGCCAGCTATAGAGTGGTATATGTCCTAAAATCTATAGACTCGCGACCATTGAATTTTCTTTAGCCGATTCTATAGTGTTTTATGTTACCAAAGCTATAGGCCTCCGACTTTTCAATGTACTTTAGCCGGCTATAGAGTGGTGTATGTCCCTAAATCTATAGACTCGCGACCATTGAATTTTCTTTAGCAGACTCAATAGTGGTCTATGTCACCAAAGCCATAGCCTCCAACCTTTCAATGCGCTTTAGCCGGCTATAGGGGGATGTATGTCTCTCGAGCTATAGACTCGTGACCATCCAATTTTTTTTAGCCGGCTCAATGGTGTTTTATATTGCTTAGGCTATAGGCCCACGACCTTTTCTCTTTAACTGCAGATGTAGGAAAGTGGAAGACAGTCATTCATGCACTCGATCGGCTATACGCCCGCGATCACAATAGCGTCCTTAGCTGCCTATAGGACTATTGCAGTTTTGCCGGCTGCTTTCCCTGCGCATTGCCTTATTTCGGCGTCGACGTCATGTCAATCTTCCGTTTTTTTAGCTCTAATTATTTGTCTTTTCCAGTGTATTTTGTAAGTATATGTATTTTGTAGCGCGCCTTCTACTTTTTCCGTGTCCCTGCCATGTTTGTATTTCTTTCTGCCTGCTCTATTAAATATATTTATTGTTTTTTGTGTATATTTCGTCGTTCTCGACGCGGCGTCAACGAACATAAAGCCGCTGCTTACGCCACTACAGAGGTGAGTTCTACTCTTGTCACGACGGTCTATCGCTATAAAGTCGTCTACTGGACTCGAATAAAGTCTCGAGAGGGCTGTTTCGAATGCCGGTGCACATGTCATCAGTGTAGGTAGAGCAACGACGGTGCAATCGCGACGCGACAGCCGACTGCGCCTCGATCTGGCCGGCCACGCTCGCTCTGTGGAAATGTAAGCTTGGGACTCTCGAGCAGCGTTAGCTTACTGAAGATGCAAGACGCTACTTTGTCGTCGCGAATCCTTTGCCCTTCGAATGGCTGCGAAGCCGTTCCAGCTCCCGGCGTACCCTACGCAGCGTCATGATCATCCCAACAACCGTTCGCACAGCATCGGAACCTTCCGTCTGCGAGCGCCGGCGGTTCGTCGTCGCGGGGATCATGTTCGCGGGAGTTGTTCGCGGGGGTGCATAAAATGCTCCAATTCAAGTCGCGACGATAAATCGTCGGCGCTCGCAGATTGCCAATAGGCTCCAGAAAGATTGCGATGCTACGCGGGCGGTCGCTGACAGGCGCTGCTGCCTATGGTACGCCGAGCACTGGAACGTTTTCGCCGGCGTTCGCAGGGCAAAGATTCTCAACGACAAAACAGCGTCCTGCATCATCAGCAAGCTAACTCTGCTCGAGAGTCCGACGCTCACATTTTATCAGAGTGAACGCGGGCAGCCAGATCGAGGCGCAGTCGTCTCTCGGTTCGCGATTGCTGCGTCGTTGCTCTGACTAAACAATTGACACAGTTCTCTCGAGACTTCATGAGCGTTAAATAGACGCGTCTATAGCGCGATAGAGTGTCGTGACAACAGAAAAGCTCAGCCCGGCAGGGGCGTAAGCAGCGGTGCAATGTCCGTCGACGCCCGTGTCGAGAACGGCGAAATATACAAAAAAAAAACACAAGTTAACAGCCGAAAAAAAAATTAATATCGTTAGGCACGCGCTACCTTAGGTGCGTCCTATTATCTCTCTGTTCTGCGAATTCCACAAATCAGCAAGCGCTGTGGCTAATTTTTCTTCTTTTTCTTTAAATTATGAGACATTCAAGTCGTTGGAGCTTCTTGGAGCACACAGCCCCACCATGTGTCATCGTGGTGCGCAAAGATTGTAATTGATGACAGTGCTATAGACTAAACTCACGGATGAAGAACGTATTACGGCAAATTGTTTTTTTTTTTTTTTCAAACCATGCAATCAGAAATGCCACAACGATGCAAAGATTCCCAAAATTGAAGTTCAGAAATGCAAACAGGACAGTGAAGAAAAAAAATATATATATATTTATTTATTTATTTGTGGACATCCTGCGCAAAAAAGCATTCGCCATTAATTCTTCATTTTAAATTATAATGTAGGTTACACGGCGTAAAATATGGTTTCTTCAAACCTGCCCCGTTTTTTGTCACTTCTGAGAAGTGCAGCTTTGGAAGTCCAAAAGCTGGCCTTCATGAAGCTGTCCTGTTCACTCGTTAGTGACAGCAGAGTAGACGCTATGCGTGGTTGAGGCCAATCGAGTCTCCGGTTAAGCGCCGTTCACACTCTTGCGACCGAGTAAGACCGAGAGAGACCAGACCGGTTTTTAAGCCTTTTGCGACTTCTTAGGACCGGATGCGCTGCAGCGGAGCTGGTCCTAAGAGATCGCTAGAGGCTTAAAAACCGGTCTGGTCTCTCTCGGTCTTACTCGGTCGCAAGAGTGTGAACGGGCCTTTAGGGTCACGTGACAACAGTCTCGAAGCTGGTGATAACGCTGAACACAGCACCTGCCTTAAGCCCAAGGCCACACATAGCATCCACTGCACTATCTATCTTGGGTCGAACTGTCAACAGGATATAAGTGACACATTCTCTCGTTGTGTTCATTGTTGGTATGCCCCTGAAGATTATAGGCAACCTGCAATGCTGTTTGGTTTGGCGCCATCTAGCGACTGAAGCAAGAAATATTGGGTACCCCTGGGAGTGGCGGCTGCATTGTTCAAACGTGAGCTATTGCTCTGGTGGCGCCGCTGAACCTAGTGTCTGAAGCAAGAAATACTGGGTATCCCAGGAAGCCCTGATCGCATAACGTGCCAGTTGAGCGGAAGCTACGGCCCTGGCGAGCCAATCGGAACGTGACTGCGTCTCACCGGAGCGCGCCTCAACTCTGAAGAAGTATCAGGCTTTTCGCTGCGTCATGCTCCAATATGTGTGTGTTGCGCTCGTATACGTCGCGCATTTCGAAGTCTTCGGCACGCGATGTGGGGCTTATCGCTCGCCGTTTGCCAAGTTACAACGAGACAGGGTATGACCGTGCGCTCTCACCCTGCTGGTGCCGCCTGACCGTTGCCGGCTGCCTATACTTCGTTTCACCTTCGGTTCGAGCGCGGACGATGGTATGAACCGAAGGGCCAATCAAACAGCTCAAAAAGCGCAACGTCATGGCGTGCACTCTGCGGTTGATAGGACTAGCCGGCGTAGGAGCACGCACAGAGAGACGGCGAATACCGGTTGGTCCCATCAACTGCAGAGAGCACGCCATGACTTTGTGCCTCTTCGCTGTTTGATTGGCCCTTCGGCTCATTACATCGGCCGCGCTCGGACCGAAGCTGAAACGAAGTATAGTCTTTGTGGTCGCACCCCCGTTCTGGCCTTGAAGGAGCTCTGCTTTTCAACTCCTCTGTTTTCTCTCTCTCCCTAAGCTGAAAGCATTTTAGAAGGTGCGCACTCGGCGAACCAATAAACGATAGACCTTTCATCGCTTAACTCCGCTCTCTGTGTGCGTGTAACGGAAGGAGCGTGATCACGTGGTTTGACGGATGACGCATTACACTCTTAAAAAAAAGGGTACTGTAGTACCCTCCTTAAGGAGGTAACCGACTTGCACACAGGGCAATCCCTTTTGGAGGTATCGTTACCCCCTGCAACGAGGGTGCAAACTTACCCCCTAGGTTAGGGTGCAACATTGCATCCTTTTGGAGGTAACCTTAGTTCCATTTGGTGTTAAAAGTGCATCCTTTCAGGGTCAGCCTTTACTTCCTTTAGGAGGGAATTTCAATCCTTTTGAGAGGTAAGACGACGTAATTGAGGGCGCTGCTTTTACCTCCTTTTGGAGGGAACTATGATCCACTTTGGGGTTAAATACACACGATGAGGAAAACAGCTCAGAAATCGCGGACTACGAAGAACAAACACGATAGAAAAGTGCTGTGCTGTCGTGTTTGTTCTTCGTAGTCCACGCTTTCCGAGCTGTTTTCCCCATCATGAATAACAGCAACCAACTGGCCCAGTTCACCACCTTATTACAGGTTAAATGCACACTTGATGGAATCACTTTCACCCCCTAAAGAAAGGTACTATGGCCCTTTGTGGGTGTGATAGTACGTGCTTCAAAGTTGGGCCTTATAATAGATGAAGACGGCCTAGTTCTGAAAGTACATGACAATGTTTTATTGTGGCTGTCACAAACAAAATGGCATAAAAATCAATGGCATGACTAGACATCTTATAAACGTTCTAAGATGAAACCACTAAGCGCAATAAAGACATCTGGAACAACACTTTCGGGGCTCTAGTCGTCGCTAAAGATGATCTAGAGGAAGAATGCAACCAGGACTGCCTCAGCAGGCGACGCGGCTTCAAGGTCTCCCTCCACTGCCACATAGCTGGGCGCCTCAGGATTAATTAGGCTTGAGTTGACAGCCTCCGGGTAGATTGCACTGCCTGCCTGGAACAAAAAAATGTGGAAATCATGTGATATGAATTTGAAACATATCATCCCAAATTTGAAGAAACTGTGAAGGAATATTAGATTTTTCTAAGACGCATTTGGAGCATTTGATGGGCCACTGATTCCAGCATTATAAAGCATCGACCATACTTACCAGACGTGACCAGTTTAACTGTTGACTATAACTACCACTGACTAAAATTATCACATGGCGGGTGGTAATCGTAGATTAGTAAGCACTTTGTATTCACCGGTCATGTTTAAATTTGTCACCCCGATTTACTTAGGTGACTAACAGATCTTAGTCAAAAGGGTACAACTAGTGTAGCAGGTTAGTATATACAAGTGCTGATTGTTGGGCGAGTTGGCATTGTACGTGAAAAAACATGATTGCGCTTTAAGACAAGGACAGAGGAAGAACATACACCACAGAGCGCTACACCACATTAGCTACTCAGCACCACAGCAGATCCCTATGACCGCCAACCCTAACTGCCGAACTTAGGCAAATATGCAAATATTTTTGCCGAAGTGCTCTGCCAGATGAAAATTGAATTTATGTTTTATTTAGACATGAGAAGAACAGCACACAAGGACGAAAACACAGAAAAAGAACACACCGAAAAAGACACACTCAAGCGCCTTGTGTGTCTTACTCTAATTTATTTACTCGAAGTATACCCTCAACTTTCTCTGGAAAATGAACGAACACCACACACACAAAGAAAAGATAAAAATCAAGAACCTCATTTCAAGTGCCCAAATGCGAACAAGAACATCAAAATAATATATCTGACTACGCTTACCTGCAGTTGCGTCCAAGGTAGCAGGCATCCAGTACCCTCGACGAAATCACCCTACAACGTTGACGCAGTAGGAATGAAATATATTCAATCAACTTCAAATAATGCAAACTTAGCCATCTGACTCGCCTATTGCATGATCAGCTTTTAAAAATGCCTGATGACTCGCAAAAAAGAAATGCCAAGACAATATACTTGCTAGTCCTCTCTGCCGGCAATAAATTAACGACCTTATTCAGTAATATATTACTATTAATGTTTGCGAAGCGCACGATAATTTCTGACTGCCGAGTGTTGAACTTCGGCAAATACTTAAAGTTTTTGCCAAAGTAATTTGCCAGATTGAAAATTTAAAATTGAATTTGTGTTTTATTTAGACATGAGAAGAACAGCACACAAGCACGAAAACACAAAAAATAACACCGAAAAAGACACACTCAAGCGTCTTGTGTGTCTTACTCTAATTTATTTACTCGAAGTATACCCTCAATTTTCTCTCGGAAATCTAATTCATTTACTCGAAGTATACCCTCAATTTTCTCTCGGAAATGAACGAACAGCACACACACAAAATCAACATAAAAATCAAGAGCCCCATTTCCAGTGCAAAAAATGGGAACAAGAAAATCAAAATAAAATATCGGAATCCGCTTACCTGCAGTAAGCAGTGTTAAGAACTGTCACGAGATGAGTCCAAGGTAGCAGGCATCCAGTACCCTCG
Organism: Ixodes persulcatus; assembly: GCA_013358835.2. Classification (NCBI taxonomy): domain Eukaryota; kingdom Metazoa; phylum Arthropoda; class Arachnida; order Ixodida; family Ixodidae; genus Ixodes; species Ixodes persulcatus. The sequence goes on from JABSTQ010010457.1 coordinate 138,018, forward strand.
ACGAAATCACCCTGCAACGTTGCCGCAGGACGAAAGAAATATATTCAATCAACTTCAAATAATGCAAACTTGAGTTGTATCTATAACTCGCCCACTGAATGATCAGAGTTTTAGAAATGCCTGATCACACGCAAAGAAAATGCCAAGACAATATAATTGCTAGCCTCGCTGCCTGTAACAACTTCATGACCTTATTCCGTAATATACTACTATTAATGTTGTGCGAAGCGCACGAATAATTAACTCAGAAATTTATATTCGGTATTTCAAGGTAACGTGACATTTGACCAAACTATTTATTAAACCTCGTTAAATTAAAAAAAACAAAAAACGTTGATATTAAAAATCAGCGTTCAACCCTGTCTTTTCCAAATATCAACGACGTTGAGAATAAATCGCGCCGGTTGGCCGGTGCCGCCAATGAATGCCTGCGGAAAAAAAAAAAAAAAAAAAAACACCTCATGAAAATTTTAAATATTTGATCAGATCCTCAATGTAACGTCCGACGCGACACGCCAACGGCCCCAAAACAGAAAACCTCATACCCCCTCACGCCTTAAACGTAGGCGACCCCCCATTCAAAAGGCGCCTTCGCCCGGCCGCCCCGCTCGCCGAACCGCCGCTTTCCCACTTCCTCCACCCGCACACACATACACCGGGAAAAGCTGCTGGCTACGCCTCTGGTTAGCGTATGTCAACCTTCTAAATATGCGCAAGTGCAAGCGACAGTCATTCCTGTTCTTGCTCTTTATGAACTTCGATGGTGTAAACCGTGTCTGCGTTCGCGCCACATACTAATTTTATCGAACGCTCGACGCCTTCAAACGCGCCAACATGTCCGCCAACCCTTTGTCTAAGGAAGACGGGGGTCGCCTTCCCGGGCGGTCATAACCGACGCCAACTGCAGACCGCGCAGAACATTTCCTTACCTGCATACGGTGCACACAACTTGGATCTTCGACTGAAGTCAATGCAGCTCTCTCGGTGACCTCGTAAGAAGAGACTGAGCCGAACAGAACAATAAAGAACGTTCCTGCGCTGGGACGCCTCCGTCGAACATTCGAGAAGGAAGACCGTTATGCCGACACGACCAGCCGCGTCGGCGGGGAAAGCTTCGACGCTCCCGGGCGGCCGAGCAGGCGCTCGGCCGCCCGGGAGCGCGAAGAATCACGTGCCATACGAGGAGACCAATTAGCGAACTCGTTTGCGCCTCCCACAGCCAATCGCAGCGCCTAGGCTTTGGCAGTGCAAAACAGGTGCACCCTCTGGGAGGTAATACATGCCTCCTCTGTGCTCCTTCGCGGCGAACTTCACCTGGTAGCACCGCATTCTTAGTGTCTGCTGCGTCTGAGGAGGTAATCAAGCGGGGCGCTTTACCCCTGGCCGGGAGGAGGGTGGTAAAGGCGCTCTGTTACCTCCTTTTGGTCCCCTTTTTTCTAAGAGTGTAGCCGTTGCCAATCCCGGAATGCCTGCTTGCGGACCTAGTTTCGCGTGTCGTGCGGCCCGCGGGGCTGCGGTGAATTTCGCTTCTGTGGTAAAGGGTATCTCGGTCGAAAAGTCCTACCCGTATGTCGGCAACAAGTTATTTCTTCAAAGAAGCCCAAGACATTCTTGTGATTCGTTCAGTGTTCGGTTCGGCAAATGACAGCTTGTGCTACATTGTGGTGAATCTTCACGGACCCCTTCCTTCTCGGTTTTGTGTTTGAGTGGTTTTTCTGCTGTGCCCGTGTCGACAATCTCGGATTACATCTTTCAAGTTCGGTATTTTCAACGTAAGTGCGCTGCAACCTACTCGCCGACAATTGATCGTTCTGTAGTGTCTATCTTCTGACAGCTGGGAGAATATAATTTCCCCGAAATTCTACCGCAGTCGCCTGCCTTTAGCTGTCTGAAATCATGTGGAAATTGCAGTTAGAATACTGACTTTCTTATTCTCCCTGCGTTTTGTGAAACCACGGTTCATGGACACCTTTTCGTGGATACACGTTTCCTGGACACACGTTTAGTCGACACTCGTTACGCGAATTGCACGCTGCAGGGACATTTCGTCGCGCCTGTTTTCCTGAGGCGCGTGCTCACCGATTCAGCCCACCCGTTCACGCCACTTCTTGGCGTGTCTGCAGCAACTCATTACAAAAAAAAAAGACATTTTGAGTTGTTTATAAACATCACGTGTTGATGAAACGATCTGTCGATGAAACGTCGTTCGATGAACTGATGGCAGCGACAATGAGTGCCGACTGGCAGTAGAATTTCGGGGGGGGGGGGGGGGGGGAATGCGGCCAGCTGCCGGGAGACTGGACACTACCCAGGAATTGCCTTCGGTTCTTGTTTGCTTTGCAATATTCTCAGTTGTATAACAGCTCAGTAGTACCTCTTCACATATTACAGATTGCTTAGTTTGTGCTTGTGAACAGAATGGGCTGTGTGTAATAAACTTCTAGGAGATTTGAAAACAATTCCTGCTGTCTGTTTACCTGTGCTTTTGCAAATCACCTGGGCGAGTGCAATTGTTTTTTTGTTGTTGTTTTTTGTTGAAATGTTAGCTCTTTGTTTTAAATTGGGTTATGAAGTTCGATGCATCTTATAAGGTTCTTTGTTTAAGACGTACAGTGAAAACAAATAATTTGTGTCACATTTGATATGATTGCGGTAAAAGAAAAAACTACAGGCACCTATAGCACTATGGTAGAGACCCATAAGAGGAGCTCTAGAAGAAGCTATAGCAAACCACACAGAGAGCAATAGGCGCTAAAGAAACCATAGAAAAAGCCATAGGCCGCTATAGCACGGTGTCTAAAAAGATCCTTAGAGTGAGCCATAGAGATATCTGTAGCAGACCATACAAGAAGCTACGGGCGGCTAAAGGAGCCATAGGAAATGCCATAGGCACCTGTAGCAGGATGGGTATAGAGAACCATAGGAGGAACTATAGAATGAGCTATAGCGGACCATACAAAGAGCAATAGGCGGCTAAAGAAACCATAGGAAAAGCCATAGGCTGCTATAGCACGGTGTCTAAAAAGATCCATAGAGTAAGCCATAGAGATCTCTATAGCAGACCATACAAGAAGCTATAGGCGGCTAAAGGAACCATAGGAAATGCCATAGGCAGCTGTAGCACGATTGGTATAGAGAACCATAGGACGAACTATAGAATGAGCTATAGCGGACCATACAAAGAGCAATAGGCGGCTAAAGAAACCACAGGAAAGCCATAGGCAGCTATAGCACGGTGTCTAAAAAGACCCATAGAGTGAGTTATAGAGATCTCTATAGCATACCTTACAAGAAGCTATAGACGGCCAAAGGAACCAAAAGAAAAGCCATAGGCGGCTATAGCATCCTTTCTAAAGAGACCCATAGATTAAACCATACAAAATTCGATGGCGAAATTTCTATTGAAAAAGCTATAAACAACCATAGGGGAGACCATAGGAAAAGCTTTAGACAGCCATAGAAGCGGCTATAGCTAATTGGGCCAATTTGCTATAGCCGGCTATACAAAGGATTTTCTATAGCCAACCATAGACCATTTTTGTATGGGACATGTACAAATTACTCAAAAAAGGTAGTTAAGTTCCTGAGTATCTACGCCAAAAGTAATTGGAGTAGAGTAGAAATTACGCATTTTTAATTGTAATTGAGTAAACTACTAACTACTGTAAAAAGTAGCGAGTTACTTTGAAGTTACTTTCAAAGTTACTTTTTTATATTTTTGTGGTAGCAAAATGAACAGCAGTTTTGATCAATGAAAAATCCTGCGAGCCTAAAATAAATGCAGTCTATTTATGGCTTGCGTTTTCACCAAAATAGTTTATTCGCTCGCAGAAGCAATTGACTTTCAAAGTTCTTGATAGGAGAGTTTTCCCCTTTTCCTTCTAAAGACGTCCCCAGCCAAGCTAGACGTTCCACCGACGCGCTGGATGGAACGGCACCGTTGAATTTGAGAAACAGGCTGTGCAGGGTCGGGTAAGCGAGTGTCGGCATCTTAGGTGTCCATGACGAAACATGTGAGGTTTGCCTCGGGTAGAGGGTAGAGGAGGAAAGTTTGTTATAACAAACTTTCCTCCTTTTTTCTTTTTTCTTCGGCAAGTTAATTGAGATCGTTATGACTGGCCCCTCTTTATTCCGACGACGTTCTGAGAGTACGCTGAGCGAGTGCACCAGACCGTCAAGGGTTCAAGGATGACGAAAATAATCCCTGGAGTAAGGAGAACAAGAGGGACAAAGGACAAACATAAATCTCCAAATTATTGGAGATTTATTTATATTATAATGCAATTTAATTGCATTATAATTATAAAGGGTTCAAGTCTCGCGCCACGAAGATGAGATCATCCGGACGACTGCGCATCTCGTTGTAGTGCTATTGCTACGCTACTGAAAAAAAAAAATTGTTTTGGTTTAACAGAAGATGAACCATATATATACTTCGCCGCTGACGCCGTGTCCAACAAAAGGATCTCCCAAGGGTAACTCGCAATCCTCGCCGACGACTACAATATTCTAAGGCGCCTGACACGCCTGACAAGTAAATCATTTTTAACAAAAAGGAGGTCTCCCAGGCATGGAAGGTCGGAAGGACGCGAAGGATTACGTGAACAAGCATCGTCGCTCGTACAATTGCAGCTGGAAGCGGGAACGTGCTCCCATGAACGGATTATCCGTGCCAGGCTTTGTGCGTGGGGGAGTCCGGCTTTGCAAAGGCGTATGCGCTGACGACGAGGCGACCATTGGAACAGGCACCCAGCTGCGAGGTCATTCCAGTGGCACCTCCTGTGGAACCTACCGCTTGAGTCAGAACTCACTAAAGAGAGACAACACGAAAACAACAACAGCCCTCGGAGTGTCCCCGTCCTTCACGGTTGCAGCTGGAAATGCGGCGCCTGCGTGCATTACCGGATTAGATCAATACCCGACCAAGGCTTGTTAAGCATCTCTTCCTGCGTTTCGTGCGCGTCGGTGTTATGTTTTGGCTGCTCGTCGCCGCCTTGGCCCAAGGACGTTTTCCCGAACAAGGGGGCCCCTTGCTCGGGAATGCCACTTCATCTGCCGGCGTCTTATTCATTTCTGCGCTCAAACTTTCGTGATGAGCAAAATTAGCACTAGATTTCGAAAGTAGTTAGTAATTTTAGTAGAAGTTACCTGAAAAAAGTAGTTAAATAAAACTAATTACCCAAATCCAGTTGTAATTGAAATTTACCAAGTTACTCAAAAAAGTAGTTAAACTTACAGTAGTTTGAGTAGAGTAGTTGAACTACGTCCAAGTCTGATTGTTTAGCAGCGGAAAAGAAAACGCACCCCCCCCCCCCCACACACACACACACGCACTAAGAATACATAATTAGCCTCTCGCAGTTTCAACTTGCGACGCACTACCGCGATGGATGCCACGAGCTACACGAGCCGATCCATAGATCGTAGCCTGTCTCGTGTCTTCGCAGTCCCCGCGTCGTTCCGCCCAACCGGGAGGGCACGTGGCAACCTCCGAGCTGTGAATTGGCTCCGGTGGCTCGTAGCGTCCTTTGCGGTTCATCATAACGTAAAACAAAGTTAAAAGGGAGTTTTCGTAAACCGCGTTTCCCCCTCCGCTAAGCCCTCCGCAACGAAGAAGCCGCTACTGCGCCTGCGCGCCGATGGTCTTGACTGTAGAGTTCAGGGTATCGTAGCGGGTTGCGGAGGGCGTTGCGGGACGACGAAAACGGTCTACGAAAACTCCCTGAACTGTACGCCTCCACGCCGACTCGCCGACGCCAATTCATGCTGCACACAGACGTAAAATATACTTACTTTTTCATTATCATGCTGTCTCCATGTCGTCGCTGGCGTTTGTTTAATGAAAGCTGAACCGCTGTCGCCACCGTCGGGAATATTTATCTACTTCTCGCTGCCACTGGCAAAGATTGCGCGGCTCACATTTTATTACGCCGACCCGTTAGCAAGGATCCGGTGACCACCACATGAGATTACGGTTCCGTTCCGGTTCGGATTAATCTTCGATTTGGGTTGCAGTTTTGTTCCGGTTCAGTTAAAAATAACGATTTTGCTCCGGTTTTTCATTCGGGCTCGGTTCGACATTATGGGTAAAATCTACCTGCTAATCGCGTATGATTATAACAGCCACTTTGTCGCGTCTGGCGGCCAGGAATGACACCTTGTTCGTCTAAAACTATGCAGTGTTGGTTGGTTCACGGAGGGCACGCCATTTTTATTTTCGAAGGAGCATAAAGCAGGGAACACATGAGCGGCAAAAACGGGCGCCGCGCGCTGATTCCCATAGCAACAGGGACGCTATGACCTGGACCTATGCCAAGCCGCCTCGTCACAGTGTGCGCGCAAGTTGCCATGGAAACTGCCGCGCGGCGCCCGTTTTTGTCGTTTATCTGTTCCCTGCTTAAGCCAGTGAGACAATCAAGCCGTTAATCACCTCCAGTGCCATGATGCTGTAGCAAATTTCCATGTCCTAGCAAATTGCGCCATCAGCACGCTGGCCAAAAATGAAAATCGACACAGCTCGCATAAGAACCGAGTCCATTCCATTCCCACACCATTGCGGATAAAAGGCATCTAATTCCATTCCCATTCCATTCTCCCAGCGCTGCCGCCATTCCATTCCTATTCGATTCCGGGGTCGCGTAAGTACGGAATCATTCAGGAATTATTCCAACTCCGGAGTGGCAACTCCGCAACTGTGATTTCCCTAGGCGGGGGTGTACACTCCCCCCCCCCCCCTTGTTTTTCTGAAGGCACCCCTCAATTCGCAACGACTCCTCTATTCTCAATGCCCCCGCCCCCCTACCCCCCCCCCCCCCCTTCCCCGCCTAAAAATTTAGACACCCTCCTAATTTCAATTCCTAGGGAAACCCCTGCTCCGCAACACTGCACTCTGGACACTGCGTTTTCATAATTCATGTATGTGAAATATTTTTATGTAATAAAATTGGTCCTTTACACAGGTATGCTTTCTAAGAAGGGTTTCCAGCCGTGATGTCTTACAGTATTCACGCTAAATTCAAATAAAATTAAAAATATTCGGATTCGAAAAGATTAGATTCCTCATGACCAACATTGCCAGCATCTATCTTCGCGCGTACGCAATTCGTCTTGTTCGAAAATTCTTTTTGAGCACGTGACTATTGGTCACGTGCTCACAAAAAGCAATGAAAACCGATACAACAGCACAATGCCAGGTTGTATTGATGGGTGGATGAGCGTTGGGCTGAGGCTGCCCTCCATTTCTAGTTCGAGACGGCGCTCGTTGCTCTAAAAAGCCAGAGCTTCTAGAAAAAGTTAAAGCCACCTCATATGTTTGTCTTTCAAATTCGTCGAGACTCGAGCTAGGACCATGGCTTGTGCAGCCCTGGGAAGAAAATGGCGCAGCACTGAAATGAGTTGCCCTTGGAAGCAAATGGCGTCGGAGCACTCATTCGTAAAACGTGTTTCGCGCGTTCACAATAATGGTTGGTGGTACTTAAAGAAAACACCAAGCGTGAATAGAGTAGACCACTTCGGACTAAGTCACTGAATCATGAGAAAAGTAGCGCGCCATTGCCTTCCCTGCCTGCTAGCCAGACACAGACTGATACTAACACCCAGACGACCAAACCTCGGAAGGCGATCGAATCTCTCATAATGGCAATCGCCATTTCGGTTCATTCGAGTCTTCGAAGCTTCAAAAGGGTCACTCTGAACCAGTCGCGCCAAGATTGTTAGGGAGCATCATATCGCACTGAAAGTGTTCCTCGCCAATATAAGCGTCTTTGGCACTGTGCCTGAAATGCATTTATCAACCATGCTTATCTCCACAGATCTCTTACATTGTTATTGTTGTTCTTGCATATTAAAAGAATAAATTTATTTTTTAAATCCGCCAAGCACCAACGCTGCACGTGGCAGCGATGCGAAGATGTGCGCTTGTTTCGTCGGTGTGTGGATAAAATCTCGGTATTCTAGAAATGTATGTAGAGAGTTTTAGTAGATGGTTCCTATAACTCCGATAACGCTATCCGATACTCCGCCGCCGCCTTTGCGCATGCTTCATGTCGTTATCGGGGGTATCGGAGGTACCGGAACCATTACTAAAACAATTTGGATCGGCTCACCAAGAATGGATGGGTCAAGGAGAAACTGCTCATTCCATGAACCAAAATGGCGACCATACAGGGAGCTTGGCATTACTTTCCCAGGATTCAGTGATATTACTTCGGACTTTCCACAATTCCAACACGCAACACCACGGGCGATGAGACCTTTCGGTAGGCGCCACCTGGCGGGCGCAGTCCTCTGACGCAGCGAATATGATTCTAGCAGACGACGCGCCAAGTAGTAGCACGGAGTGGTTATTATCGCTCGCTTTTATGCCGATTGATGACGGTTTATTCATGTTTGTAAAGGTGCATGAAGTTTTTGTAGATTCTTATTCCAATACAGCCAAGTCACTTTGTTAATACAACCTTCAAAAGCGAAAAAAAAAAATAAAATAAAACGAATTTGACATGACAGTTCGAGCCGTGTGCGTCACGTCTATTCTCAGCGTCTCCGATTCTTGTTTTATTAGAGCTCTGGAGGATCCTGTAGAAAATTTTGTTTTGCCGTCACCAAAGTGTAGGACGGCATATTAACATGTGTACGCGCGCACTGTTCTGTTGCGTGACGCCGCACACTTGTTTTTGGCTAATTAAGCTTGCCGATACCGACGCTTCCATGCAAGGGAAATGCGAGTTGTGGGCTAGCGCTCGTACGTTAGCCTGAGGACCAAGTAAGTTTTTGTTGTTCTTTTGGGGTGATGTTTGCCATCTCCCACATCGAATCTGTTGCAAAGCAATTCGCCTGATCGAGACTTCCTCTCAAAATAAAACTGAAATCCCCCAACCAGTTCTCGCTAAATATTGAATACAAATTTAAATGCTCTCTACGAGAAGCGCACCATAAGTGTAGCGGAATTATTTTGGTCCGCAAAAATACACAAACGTTCGTAGTCTACGGCAGGTGTCTAACTCATTTTTGGGGCACTGAAGTGTAAGCGTCTTATCAGATATTACGGGTCTCGATCGCGGAGGTGGTTCCGCACGTTTCTCGGCGACCGGTCAACCGGGTGATTAAACAGGCGCTTGGCTGAAGCAACTCTGGGAGCCAGTCACCGCATCTTTCAGTAAGTTGTTTCAAGGAAACATTTGTTTACTGGTTAACAAAATACAAAAAGAAATCAACTTGGAACTAATAAGAGATCAGCACTCACAGAAAGCAGTGGAACCAACAGAGCACACGCTTCCATGGTTTGCCGAAATAGTTTGGGGCTGAGCTGCTTCAGCTTTAGAAGAAGCTAGGTTAGTACACCAGGCATTGTGTACCAGATCGACACTCTGGCGTTTAGAACGGTCATAAAATTCTGCGACTGCTCCCGTATCACTGCGAGTTCAGTTCACTCGAACCTATATGGAGCAAAGGGAAGGGCGATCTAGCAAGCACGTTGAACATGTCGAAACAAGCGTGAGAACGGGACATCAGCACTGGGCAGATGCCGACGTTTGCGGTGATCCTTCTGCAGACTCCACCGGCCACCACAGGAGCGGCTCAAGGCGGACCTATCTTCTACCGAGTCTACGTACCACATCACATGCTTCAGCGAAACATCCTGCCCGTCTCGTCGAACTTCTTCATGACCTGAGAAAGAGGGAAAAGTTGCCGAGCCTGAAAGCGGGCCGATCCCTGCAGCGCGTGTGCCGTCTTTTCAAGGCGTCCCGCCGCAAGCCGTCCTGCCGCAAGCCTGGTCACCGTACAAGTGCAACAGTCGCGCCGAGTCATCATAACAGACCAAGCGCAGCAGTCTGTCAGCGATCTGTTCCTTCCAAGCACGTGGTTTGGGACGTCACCGAAGGGACATTAGAAAAAGCTGGGACCACGGCAAGATCGTCTTCACTCGCGCTCGGCAGCAGCGATAGCAAGTTGGCCTGCACAAGGCTAAATTTCGACTGTCCTTCGTATTGCAGGTTGGTGCTTATATTCATTATTCGTTTAGCTTCGATAAGCATCTGATATCGCTGCTGCCCAAGCTGCTACAGTCTATAGATGGCAGATGCCGATGTGTGTCTCTCATGCCACGAGGGCTTCTTGGATAATATTCGTATGACTTGTACTGAGTGTGACTTTAGCTACCATATGGGCAAGTGCTCAGGGGTTACAAAAGCCCAGCTAAAAAAAAATATCTGAAGCAACAAAACAGTCGTGGCAATGTGCCACATGCACCATCGCGAAAACAAAAGGAAGTAACTCAAGTAAGTCAATGAATCTAGAAGAAGAAAAGCGAGGGGGTCAGATGGATGAAATTATGAAAAAGCTAGACGTAATCATGTCAATCAGGGAGAAAGTAGACTCTCTTCTTTTTTTAGAGCTCTGGAGGATCCTGTAGAAAATTTTGTTTTGCCGTCACCAAAGTGTAGGACGGCATATTAACATGTGTACGCGCGCACTGTTCTGTTGCGTGACGCCGCACACTTGTTTTTGGCTAATTAAGCTTGCCGATACCGACGCTTCCATGCAAGGGAAATGCGAGTTGTGGGCTAGCGCTCGTACGTTAGCCTGAGGACCAAGTAAGTTTTTGTTGTTCTTTTGGGGTGATGTTTGCCATCTCCCACATCGAATCTGTTGCAAAGCAATTCGCCTGATCGAGACTTCCTCTCAAAATAAAACTGAAATCCCCCAACCAGTTCTCGCTAAATATTGAATACAAATTTAAATGCTCTCTACGAGAAGCGCACCATAAGTTTAGCGGAATTATTTTGGTCCGCAAAAATACACAAACGTTCGTAGTCTACGGCAGGTGTCTAACTCATTTTTGGGGCACTGAAGTGTTAAGCGTCTTATCAGATATTACGGGTCTCGATCGCGGAGGTGGTTCCGCACGTTTCTCGGCGACCGGTCGACCGGGTGATTAAACAGGCGCTTGGCTGAAGCAACTCTGGGAGCCAGTCACCGCATCTTTCAGTAAGTTTGTTTCAAGGAAACATTTGTTTACTGGTTAACAAAATACAAAAAGAAATCAGCTTGGAACTAATAAGAGATCAGCACTCACAGAAAGCAGTGGAACCAACAGAGCACACGCTTCCATGGTTTGCCGAAATAGTTGGGCTGAGCTGCTTCAGCTTTAGAAGAAGCTAGGTTAGTACACCAGGCATTGTGTACCAGATCGACACTCTGGCGTCTAGAACGGCCATAAAATTCTGCGACTGCTCCCGTATCACTGCGAGTTCAGTCCACTCGAACCTATATGGAGCAAAGGAAAGGGCGATCTAGCGATCTAGCAAGCACGTTGAACATGTCGAAACAAGCGTGAGAACGGGACATCAGCACTGGGCAGATGCCGACGTTTGCGGTGATCCTTCTGCAGACTCCACCGGCCACCACAGGAGCGGCTCAAGGCGGACCTATCCTCTACCGAGTCTACGTACCACATCACATGCTTCAGCGAAACATCCTGCCCATCTCGTCGAACTTCTCCATGACCTGAGAAAGAGGGAAAAGTTGCCGAGCCTGAAAGCGGGCCGATCCCTGCAGCGCGTGTGCCGTCTTTTCAAGGCGTCCCGCCGCAAGCCGTCCTGCCGCAAGCCTGGTCACCGTACAAGTGCAACAGTCGCGCCGAGTCATCATAACAGACCAAGCGCAGCAGTCTGTCAGCGATCTGTTCCTTCCAAGCACGTGGTTTGGGACGTCACCGAAGGGACATTAGAAAAAGCTGGGACCACGGCAAGATCGTCTTCACTCGCGCTCGGCAGCAGCGATAGCAAGTTGGCCTGCACAAGGCTAAATTTCGACTGTCCTTCGTATTGCAGGTTGGTGCTTATGTTCATTATTCGTTTAGCTTCGATAAGCATCTGATATCGCTGCTGCCCCTGCTGCTACTGTCTATAGATGGCAGATGCCGATGTGTGTCTCTCATGCCACGAGGGCTTCTTGGATAATATTCGTATGACTTGTACTGAGTGTGACTTTAGCTACCATATGGGCAAGTGCTCAGGGGTTACAAAAGCCCAGCTGAAACAAATATCTGAAGCAACAAAACAGTCGTGGCAATGTGCCACATGCACCATCGCGAAAACAAAAGGAAGTAACTCAAGTAAGTCAATGAATCTAGAAGAAGAAAAGCGAGGGGGTCAGATGGATGAAATTATGAAAAAGCTAGACGTAATCATGTCAATCAGGGAGAAAGTAGACTCTCTTCTTTCCATGAAGGAAACAGTAGATAAGATTGAGCAGTCCGTGCAAAGCATGTCCGATAGCTACGATGAAGTGCTTGCGGAGATAAAAAAACAAAACCAAGACATAAAAGAACTGAAGAAACGTGTAGAAAAGTTAGAAAACAGCGGAACACAAAAAGAAGTCGAGGACCTAAAACATGAAATAAATGAACTGCAACCGTACAGCCGAAGGTAGAACCTGGAGGTGCATGGTCTTCCATGTTTCGCAAACGAAAACTGCTGAACAGACTGAAGGAGGTGGCGAACCTGCTGGGTGTTACTGAGCTAACCAAAGGACACATTGAGGCTTTACATAGACTGTCTGGCAAGCCAGACAAGGTTCCTCCTGTTCTGATTAGCGGGACCGTCTGGTTCAGTTATGGTTCCCTTGCGGTCTCGCCGACCCATTTGTGCGGCACTCTCATACCCTCTTCGTTCCGGTACAGGATCGGACGGGGGTCGGGGTCTCGGGGTCCTCTTCCCAGCGGGTCCTTCCTGGGTCGTTCGCTTGGCGACGCCCAGCTTTATTTTTACAATAGTTAGTCCCCAATTGGCTTTTTCCTGAAAATCAACACTTGATCACAAGATCCAATTCATTTATATTTGAATTGGCTTTAAGTCTGCAGTGCCTCTCGGCGGGAGCGGACAAGGGGACTATTATTTTACATTCTTTTATCGAGCCCCGACCTCAAAATCTGTTCTGATTAGGTTTACTTCCCGACTCACAAGAGATCGGTGGTTCGAGAAGAGGGCTGTGCTTAAGGAAATCCCGTCGCGTATCCGGATAATGCACAACCTGACGCCCCAAACGAAAAGGCTACTGTGGCTGACCAAAACAAAGGTGGCGGAGAAGCACTACCGACTCGTATGGCAGAAGGACGGAAAGATTTTTGTTAGGAAGCAAACGAATGACCGTCCCATCCGTATCAAGAATGAAAGTGACCTGGAAAAAATCGAGTAGGCACTTGTAGCTACCCGGAGCATAATCATGGTGTGCGGTTGTTATCCCACCACTTCTTTCAAACGTTATCTACGTGATGTCATATCAGTTAAAAAAACTTTTAAAATGTGTAATTTAAGCGCACCAAATCTAACTAACACTGAAGATACATGTCCACATCTTAATTTATTTTGTTATATGTTCAGCCTTGTTTTATTACTGATACCTGGTATTCCAGAGAGCCAGAAGATGTTCTGTTTCAAAGTTATGAATGTGACCCGTGACGTACGTGCGGCGGGTTACCCCTGTTTTTCCAGGACAAAAACTCTATGTCACACACTTCCTGCTTGTATTGTAAAAAATAGACCAATAGCTAAGACTATTTTGCAGAGATATACTGAATGTTTCAAACCAATCGGAATGTGTTATCTACGAAATGGAAGGATCCTCTACTGATAACTGTTATTATAACTGTGAATCCTTTAATAAACTGAAACGATGCGAAGCCTTTATGAACAAATCAAACATATCTCTGTTTCATTTAAATGCGAGAAGCATTAGAAATAAAAGTGATGAGATTGAAATATTTTTAAGTTCACTAACTCATAGCTTTCATATTTTGGCATCCACGGAGACGTGGTTTACCGGAGATTGTGATGTTATTAACTTCAAAAATTTCAAGAGCGAACAAATCTATCGTACAAACCGGAAAGGAGGTGGAGTGTCACTTTACTTGCGCGAAGGTCTGAAATATAAAATTATGCCAGACTTCACGGGTGTTTTATTTATTTTTTTTATTTACAAATACTGCTGATCCCTATCAGGGATCGTAGCAGGGTGGAAAGTAACATAAAAACGACGCGATATAGTACCAAAGAGTTACTAGTTACTCATTAAGAACACAAAGCGGAAACAAATGCACTTACAGAGTCTTGGTTAATAATTTCGTAAGGAAGCCCATTCCATTCTACAATCGTTCGAGGAAAAAAGGAGAATTTGAAAACGTTGATGCGCGGTTGGTAAGGTGTAATCGTAAGTGGGGTTCTTCCTCGGGTGGCGTAACCAGTCGAGAAAGTGATGTATTCGTCAATGTTAATTTTATATTGTCCCCTAATTAATTGAAATAAAAAAAAAAACGAAGTCTGCATACACGGTTTCGTTCTTGAACCGGTGTTGATTATAATCATGAATCATTAGTTGTTTAAAGTTGTAGAACGGTTATTGCTGCAATATACAGGCCACCAAACGGATCCTTGAGTATATTTTTTAGTTTCATTACAGGCTTACTGGAGTATGTTACCTCCATGCATTTTCAGATTGTCCTAGTAGGCGATTTTAATATAGACATACTGTTTAATGAACCGCCGAAAGTTGAATTTCTTGAAATAATACAGTCTTTTGGTTGTACAAACTTAGTTAACATGCCTACGAGAATAACGGAACACACTGAAACTTTGATTGATCTTTGTATAACCAATTATGAAACTCATGGCACAAGAGCAGGCGTGTTTTCGGTGGATCGAAGCGATCATTTTTCTATATTTTGTTTTATCTGCTGGAAGAACTCGGGCAGTAAGCAATCTAGCGCACATGAAAAGCTGACTTATCGCCATACTAGTAACCAAAAAAATATTGAACAGTTTACCATACTCATTTCAAACGACAACTGGAACGATGTTCTAACCGAACTAGACCCTGATAAAGCGTATGATAAGTTCGTGGAAAGAATAGGAAAATGTTATGACTCAGCTTTTCCTCAGGTTCAGTATAAAAAGCACAACAAATCAAAGAAACCATGGGTTACTGCAGAGTTATACAAAAGAGTAAAAGCAAGGAATAAGCTGTTCGATAAATTTATCAAAACTAGAGACCTTAACATTTTGACTGAATACAAAAAGCAACGTAATAAACTGGCTGTAGACTTGAAAAAAGCGAAAGTTAGATATTATACAAATAAATTTGTATCTATAAAAAATAGCCCAAAAAAAGTATGGAAGACTGTTAAAGACGTACTATCCCCTGTCCCTAATGTCATACCAAATGAACTCACAATAGATGATCAGACATATTCTCACTGCGTCACTGGCCGAGAGGTTCAACTTGCATTTTTTGAATGCAGGTGGCACTGTTCCCACATTAATTGACTACAGCAACTATGAAACGTACATAACCATGAACTTAGCTAACTCCTATATTTTTGACCCCCACCAATGAAACAGAAATTAATGATATAATTGTCTCGTTGAAGTGCAGTAGCGCCTCTGGATATGATGAATTGAAGGTAGCCCCCATCAAAGCAGTAAAAGACTGGATTTGTTCTCCTCTAGCTCATATATGCAATAGAATTCTTGAAACTGGTATATTTCCTAATAAAATGAAACTAGGTAGAGTTTGTATTATACACAAAGGCGGCACATTAACTAACCTAAACAACTACAGGCCCATATCAGTGCTTCCATTATTTTCAAAAATCGCAGAAAAGGTAATTAACACTAGGTTTTCTAAATATTTTATTTACAATAATATTATAACATCTTGTTAGTATGTGTTTCAGAAAGGAAAATCTACAGAAACAGCTTTGCTATGCATAAAAAACAAAATAATAAGTAACATAGAAAATCGACTTTACACACTCGGTATATTCCTAGATTTTCGGAAAGCTTTCGACTCTACAAAGCATGATATTCTTCTTGGAAAACTACAACGATATGGTATAAGCGGATTAGCTCTCGAACTTATCAAGAATTACTTATCAGCTCGAAGACAATTCACATCTCTAAACGGTTTTAAATCACATACTTCCCTGATACAGTACGGCGTTCCTCAGGGTTCCATCCTCGGACCTTTGTTATTTTTGGCATATATAAACAACATAGTTAATATACCGCGAACCCCCGATATTATCCTGTACGCGGACGACACCAACGTTTTCTTTTCCGGGACAAATCTCGATAAAATTGAACAGTGTGCAAATTTCTGGCTTAATGAGCTATCTCAGTGGTTGCGGTCTAACCAACTAGAGTTAAACACAGCAAAGACAAAATATGTTATGTTCAGGTCCAGAAATAAACCTGTTCAGCGTAAGTTGAATGTTAAATTTTTAAATTCTACGATAGAAAGCACTTCGGCTCATAAGCTCCTTGGTGTTTGGTTTGAGGAGTTTTTAAGTTGGACGAACCATGTAAATAAAATTAGACGTTCAATTGGTATACTGAATAAAATCAGACACTTGTTACCAAACTGGCTTAAACTGCAGCTTTACTACACTCTTGCGTATTCCCGCCTACAGTATTGTCTTTTAGTTTGGGGAACCACGACGAAAACAAACATTGAAAAAGTTTTTCTTTTACAAAAGAAGGCCGTTAGATTCATAGATAATTTAGGTTATATTCAGCATACATCGCCCACATTCGAAAAATACAAGCTATTACCGATCGGACATGTTTTTTCTATTAAATTAGCGAACATTATATTTGACGAGATAAAGCGGGATGAGACCTCTTTCTTCAACGCCTACCTTCATAAGCCTGCCGATTACACTCTTAGACACATCTTTTACACCAAACAAAACGTTAGGACAAACTATGGTACTCAAACACTTCATTATCAAATTGCTGACTTACTAAATAATCACGCAAATATAGTTCAAACGGTACACAACTGTAGCAATCTCCAGATGTTTAGGAAAATGATCAAATTGTATTTTCTTTCAATCGAATAATATGCACCTGTCACTTGTGCCATTAGTTCAAATGTGCAAATGGGATCAACTATATTATATGTAACTGTGTTTGTTCTTTTTTACTCAACTTTGTGACTCTTCAAATGTTTTCATCCGTGGACTTATTTTGATGTGAATTAGGTAATTGATGTTCATTTTTTTTCGGTATCCTTAGAGGTACGTGCCGACAGCTGTAATGGGGGCTGGTGGCCACGTCAGACGACTACGCGTCTTCTTTTGCCGCAGCCTCCCAGACATCTGCATGTCGAAATAAACTTATTATACTATTATTATACTGAACGAGTGGCGTTCAGTATTCGTGACTTAGCCAGCACCTTCTCTGACGAATCTAGCCCAAATGTGAGCGACATCGAGGAGCTTGCTCGTAAAAATACTTGCCGTGAGGGCGACAGTATTGTACAGGCAGGAAGGGTTTCTTATTGCGATCTTCATGAAATTTCCAGGTATCACCACTTTATGGTGTATGGTTCGGAATTAGATTTAGTTCGAAATTAACTTCTTTCCATTGGTTTTGCAAGACCTCGGCCACGAGTGTAATATTAATCGGAATTCACTGTATACTGTAAACTGTTTTAGACAAAATTCCTCTCTGGCATCGAATGAGATAGCCGACGCAAGAGCAGTTTGGGTACAAATAAAAAAAAACTGCTAACTTAAGATAAAATCTTCAAGCGACAAGATGTTTCGGTTCACTGCTTTGAATTTGAGTTAATAGTCACACTCATTACATAAACCTTTAATCTCCGCTGCATTGAAGTGACATATAATTTATCGATAAATCCTGTAATCCCGGACAACTGAGGAAATGCGGACAAGCTGTGGGAGCAAGTGCACTTTGGCTAATAGCTAATGATATGCTGCTAAATTCCTCGAAAATATACGTTTATAACACACACCCTGTACCACCCGTGTACTTTTTTCGTCTTTTTCTTCTTTATTGCACAGACCACACAACGCGCAAAACAACTTCTTTAACGTACGTTTTTTTTTTTAACGCGGTACTCCAAGTAAAGAAGTCAAAAGTCAGGTCTCACCGAGATTTGAACTCGGATCGCTGGATTCAGAGTCCAGAGTGCTAACCATTACACCATGAGACCCAATACTTCCGACGCCGGGAATCGAACCCAGGCGTTCTGGGTGAGAGCCAGGTATCCTAGCCACTAGACCACGCCGGAACGGAGAGCGCTGAAAGGTATGTGCTTTTTCTCTGGCAATACTCCAACTGCGAGGGGATTTAAAAAGAGAAAGGTCTCACCGAGATTTGAACTCGGATCGCTGGATTCAGAGTCCAGAGGGCTAACCATTACACCATGAGACCCAAATCCTTCCGACGCCGGGAATCGAACCCGGGCCTCCTGGGTGAGAGCCAGGTATCCTAGCCACTAGACCACGCCGGAACGGAGAGCGTTGAAAAGTATGTGCTTTTCCTCTGGCGATACTCGAACGGCGAGAGGATTTAAAAAGAGAAAGGTCTCACCGAGATTTGAACTCGGATCGCTGGATGCAAAGTCCAGAGTGCTAACCATTACACCATGAGACCCAATACTTCCGACACCGGGAATCGAACCCGGGCCTCCTGGATGAGAGCCAGGCATCCTAGTTACTAGACCACGCCGGAACGGAGAGCGCTGAAAAGTATGTGCTTTTTCTCTGGCGATACTCCAACTGCGAGAGGATTTAAAAAGAGAAAGGTCTTACCGAGATTTGAACTCGGATCGCTGGATTCAGAGTCCAGAGTGCTAACCATTACACCATGAGACCCAATACTTCCGACGCCGGGAATCGAACCCGGGCCTCCTGGGTGAGAGCCAGGTATCCTAGCCACTAGACCACGCCGGAACGGAGAGCGCTGAAAAGTATGTGCTTTTTCTCTGGCGATACTCCAACTGCGAGGGGATTTAAAAAGAGAAAGGTCTCACCGAGATTTGAACTCGGATCGCTGGATTCAGAGTCCAGAGTGCTAACCATTACACCATGACACCCAATCCTTCGACGCCGGGAATCGAACCCGGGCCTCCTGGGTGAGAGCCAGGTATCCTACGCCACTAGACCACGCCGGAACGGAGAGCGCTGAAAAGTATGTGCTTTTTCTCTGGCGATACTGCAACTGCGAGAGGATTTAAAAAGAGAAAGGTCTCACAGAGATCTGAACTCGGATCGCTAGATTCAGAGTCCAGAGTGCTAACCATTACACCATGAGACCCAATACTTCTGACGCCGGAAATCGTACCCAGGCGTTCTGGGTGAGAGCCAGGTATCCTAGCCACTAGACCACGCCGGAACGGAGAGCGCTGAAAAGTATGTGCTTTTTTCTCTGGCGATACTCCAACTGCGAGAGGATTTAAAAGAGAAAGGTCTCACCGAGATTTGAACTCGGATCACTGGATTCAGAGTCCAGAGTGCTAACCATTACACCATGAGACCCAATACTTCCGACGCCGGGAATCGAACCCGGGCCTCCTGGGTGAAAGCCAGGTATCCTAGCCACTAGTCCACGCCTTTTTTATTTTTTATTTATTACCGGCTTGGCAGCAAAACATACAATACTGGACACGGATTAACGATTAAAAGCGTCCGGCAAGCACTGTCCGGCGGGATTAGGTTAAAAATCCCTCAGTGCGACCAATCCGTCCAGAGCTGGCAGCCAGTCAGGCAGCTCGCTCTGCGCTCTGTACACTTCCCGTAGGTGAACAATACTCTCAATAAAGTAGTCTCGAACTGGGCGAGCGTCCACGTCAGCATGGCGAACGGCCATCCTCGATTTCCACATACTATGCAGGGCCAAGACCATTATCGTGTCATAGGGCACGCCCCCGTCCCGTTCGACACAAAGAAACCGGATGCCATACGCCGACACTGGGAGGCTCTTTTTTAAAGTGCGCTGCATGATATCCCAGTGAAACACTGCGTCCCAGCAGTCGAGGAAAATATTTTCTACAGTTACGGGCTTCCTGCACAAAAGACAATCGACCGACCAGGGCACAAATACACCCCTTTCTTGAAGCCAGGGCTTAACGGGTAGCGTCCCACTATGAAGTTCAAAAAAGAAGGATTTCACCGCTGGACGCACTGGCATCTTTTTAACCCTTTTGAGCACATCTTGGCCATGGCCCTCACAGTAGATGGAACGGTACAAGGGCACAGGCAAAACACTATCGACAAGATCTTTATACAAGCGCTTCTTAGGTACTCAAGCGAGAAGTGCACCTTCAGGAACTGAAAAGATCTAATAACTTCGAGCAAAAAACCTCGCGCCCTCCGGCACCTAATGCTTGCTCGCTGAGACAACAAATTCAGGCAACGTATCACACAATCTAACTTGTAACATAGTCCGCAAAAATCATCTCTCTGGTCCCGTAGAAAAAGAAGCTGAGACACCACCTGCCTAAGAAACAAGTGAACCAAACCCAGCCCCCCACTTTTCACAGAGCGAAATAAGTTTGTGCGACTGGTTCGCTCCCATCCCGAACCCCACACAAATACCGCGAATACTCTATGCAACTTTTGAATATTGGCCCTAGACATCCACAGTGCCTGAAGAACATACCACACTTTAGCCACAAGGAAAATGTTACATACAGTCGAACGAGCAAACATTGAGAGATTCAAGCCTCCCCACTTAAGTGTTTTAGCGCGAACCTGCTCAACTTCTTCTCTCCAATACTCAGTGGTATCGTTGTAATGATGAAGAGGCACTCCGAGGTACTTAACCGGCGAACAATTCCAGTGCATTTTTTCGAACCCAGCCGGTGTGCTATCCCAACTACCATGCCAGAAGCCCACACATTTGTCCCAATTGATGAGACTTCCGGAAAATTTGCAAAAATCAAGGGCATCCTTAACCACCTCATTTATGCTTTCCTTATCGTCGCAGAAAACAGCGATATCATCTGCGTACGAAAGGACCTTTACTTCGCTGTTCAACAGCCTAAAACCGCGGAGTTTTTCGTTGAATAAAAGCTTTAAACAAAAGGGTTCCAGATAAAGACCGAACAACAAGGGTGATAAGGGACAACCTTGCCTGACAGAGGAGAGAACTTGAAAACTTTCACTAACGCGCTTATTTACAATAATGCTCGCGAAACACTCAGCGTAAGACGTTTTAACTCCTTCTAAGAGTACACAGCCAACGTTTACATGTTCCGAAATACAAAAAAGAACATCGTGTGCTACCCTATCAAAAGCTTTGTCAAAGTCAAGCTGCATCATAGCCACGCGTCTTTCAAATATATCGCAACATTCTAAGATGCTTCTTGCAGTGTGTATGTTGGTGACAATCGTTCTCCCCTTAATGCCACATGCTTGATGAGTCCCAACGATGGAGGTTATTACGCCTTGCAGTCTTCTCGCTAAGACTTTCATAAAGATTTTATAGTCCACATTTGTAAGGCTAATTGGTCGATACGACTTAACGGATAGCAGTTTCACGGGGTCATCACTCTTCGGAATTAATACTATATGCGTTTGGCAAAAAGATGGGGGCAATACTTTTCTTTCGTATGCTTCCATTATCACGCGGTGCAGGGCTTCGGCCACATCCACTTTGAAAGCTTTATAGAAAGCTGCACCTAAGCCATCAGGACCAGGCGATTTCCCCGAACCTAGCTCGTCAATTGCCCTTTCTATTTCCCTCACACTGATAGGTGCTTCCAGGCGATCTTTAACGTCGTCGTCTAGCTTTGGCATGAGGTTTAAAAAAAACGTTATCAAATCCTCTGCCTCTTTGTCTCCGACGTCCCACGAGGTCCCGATAGTAGTCTACGAAAGCACGCTCGATTATCTTTCGGTCCCGAGTAACCGTGGTCCCGTACTGTATCTCGTTTATTTCGTTTTGCGTCGCGTACCTCTTTACGTCGCCAAGCGAGCGCTTAGTCGGCGCTTCTCCTAAAAAGCGGCGTTCAGCGCGGGCCCTTATCGCAGCCCCTTTGTATCTTTCGATATCGATAAGCTCTAGCTTACTCTTTACTTCTTTGATTTCTTTAATAAACGCACCGGGTCGCGCACTTTCTACGCTTACAAGAAAATCCAGCTGACACTGTAGTTCCTTTTCCTTTTCTTTTTCTAGACGACGTAAAATGCATGATCTTTCAATCGCGTTGATTTTAACTTCATCTTCATCGACAACACTTCTCGACTCGACAGCGAGCAGGTTTATAAGACTCCTCTTTACTCCGTCAACGAAAGTTTAATCTTTCAGCAACTTGTCATTGAACTTCCACAGCTCCCAGTTAAACCGCGATTTTGTTTCTTAAGCAACTAAACTGTGGTCACTAAAAGATACGTGCTTGACCTCGTAGTTCTCACACAGAGGAATCAGGCTCGCTGAAACATACGCTCTATCTAATCGCGCGTGACTCTCTCGTTGCAAATGCGTGAATTGGGGAACAGAAGAACTAGACAAAAAAGAGCCGACGTCTTCCAGGCCACACTCTTGCACTAGGGAATTCAATAAAAGAGCGCTCTGATCCCGCACAGGCAAATTACGTACTCT
This sequence comes from Ixodes persulcatus, assembly GCA_013358835.2. Taxonomy (NCBI): domain Eukaryota; kingdom Metazoa; phylum Arthropoda; class Arachnida; order Ixodida; family Ixodidae; genus Ixodes; species Ixodes persulcatus. The sequence goes on from JABSTQ010010457.1 coordinate 160,427, forward strand.
ATTTTCTGCGGCGCATACACAGTTAAAATTCCCCAACAATGTAACAATTCTTTCAGAATGTAGGTACGAAGCAACGCGCTAAAAAAAAAAAAAAAACTCTTCGATCAGCCTCCCGATTTGGCGCGTACACGCAGACTACCCGCCACTGGTAGCCAGAAAATGGAAAAGTCACAAACAATTAAACGTCCAGTATCGCAAACCACAACGGTTTCTACTACACTGCCTAAAGAATTACGGAGAAAAAGAGCGCCACCCCCAGATGACCCAACCGCGTTGCATACACATACATTGTAGCGAGATTTGAAAGGTTGCACCATGCGGTCCTTTTGCTCTTGGCTTTCCACCTTTGTTTCTTGAACAGCAACTACGTCCAGGTCGTCTTCCAAGAGAAGGCGACTGAGTTGATAATGTCGGCGCCTTGCTGACAGACCTCTCACGTTCAGCGTGGCTACACGAAGAGCTGTTTCAAGACTTACTGCCATGAAATAGTTAGATCAAACGGGCCGCATGGTGCCCAACTTGGCTTCGCTGCAAAGACGATGTACTAATAAACCGGCAGCCTGGCCGGCAGTCAGGATATCCCAAAGAACCCACCGACCGCGTCTGCCAGGTCCTCGACGAACAAACTCGGGGCTCTCGTCCTCTCGTATACCGTCCGTCTCCAGCTCGAAAGGAGTTGCCGAACGGAGCCCGGGCCATCACACTTAAGGTGGTGATGTCGCCGATGGACGTTGCTCTGTCGAAATGTTGGGTTTGGGCTTGAAGCTCATTCGTCGCAGCAAAGCCGCTTTTGGAGGCGGCTCCTCGGGGCGAGCCGCGCTGGTGTTCAGTCCTTTGACAACTGCCTTCCTCACGAGCCCGCTTGGCGACTGCGCCGCTGGATCTTGCCTCGTCAACACTCCAGTCCTCCGGCTCCTTGTTGGGCGTCGCCACAGGCACCGAGCTGTGGGTCATGGAAACGTCTTCCGCTGCAGACACTTCGCCCGAAGCGTGTGCTTCGGGTAGCGGACGGTTCTCGACGACGCTCCGGATGCCATTCCTGTCCTCGGCGCTGTGCGGGGGCAGTGACTCTGGGATTGGCGGTCCCCCTGCTCCGTCGGCAGCATCTTCGGACTCGGTCGCAGTCCATCAGGTGCTCGGACGCGTCCTCATTCTCCACGGGCCCCGTAACGGTCGCCTAAGTCTTGACGCACTGGCTTTCCTCGTTGCCAAAGCGTCGGCAAAGTGCACAGCGCGGCACACGACACTCACGCCGTATGTGGCCTTTACCACGGCACCGTAGACAAAGCGGCGCCCTGCCCGGAACTACCACAAGAGCCAGGTCCCCGGCGACTCGCAGTTGGTGAGGGAGGGCGTCCACCGTGACTCCTGCCTTGAGCCTCAGAGACACCGACCGCGTCGTCGACGACACGCCGGCGCACTCTTGAGCGCGCCACCGGTCCCTGGTGACTTCTGTGACCTTTGCATAGGGTGCCAGGGCCAAATGCACTTCGTCGTCAGGAACGAAGTGAAGCAGCCAGTGGAGCTTCAATCGTGTACCCTGGTTGCTCGGGTCGACCACGATGCACCGGCACTCCTTGACGCGGAGCTCGCTCGCTGCGAGCAGCTTCTTTTTCCCTTCGACGCTCTTGAAGGTGACCGCCCACACATGGTTGTATTGGTACGCCCCCAGGGCAATCACCTCGGAAAGCAGCCCCACACCATCCAGGGCGTCGCGGAAATGTTCCAGGCGGTAGGGCCTTCCTCTCACGTCAGCGTGTAAAAAAACGGTATTCAAGACAGTCGTACCTGTAGGAAGTTGTGGCAAAATTACTTGATACTCCTGGGCATCAGATTCCGTGTTCCTGCCACCGCGGCCTTGTGCCGCTGATACCGCTCCGACGGAGCACATGATGACACGCCCGTTCGCTATCGCGTCCGGAAGTGGAATCTAGACCACGCCGGAACGAAGAGCGCTGAAAAGTATGTGCTTTTTCTCTGGCGATACTCCAACTGCGAGGGGATTCAGAAAGAGAAAGGTCTCACCGAGATTTCAACTCGGATCGCTGGATTCAGAGTCCAGAGTGCTAGCCATCACACCATAAGACCCAATCCTTCCGACGCCGGAACGGACCACTAGACCAGGCCGGAACGGAGAGCGCTGAAAAGTATGTGCTTTTTCTCTGGCGATACTCCAACTGCGAGGGGATTCAAAAAGAGAAAGGTCTTGCCGAGATTTGAACTCGGATCGCTGGATACAGAGTCCAGATTGCTAACCATTTCACCATAAGACCCAATCCTTCCGACGCCGGGAATCGAACCCGGGCCTCCTGGGTGAGAGCCAGGTATCCTAGCCACTAGACCACGCCGGAACGGAGAGCGCTGAAAAGTATGTGCTTTTTCTCTGGCGATACTCCAACTGCGAGGGGATTCAAAAAGAGAAAGGTCTCACCGAGATTTGAACTCGGATCGCTGGATTCAGAGTGCAGAGTGCTAACCATTACACCATGAGATTTGTTTTTTCTTTATTGCCCGACTTTGACATTAAATCAATTTGAACACTAAAAACGCCGCCCACCGGTCTTTCGACTAGTGGGGTAAAATGTTAAAATTCTCGGATCGCTTTCAGTTTTTCGAACATCTCCAGCCATTCTGAGTCCGAATATATTTTCTGGTAGACAGGTATCATCCAGTTTACACTCTCGATGAAGTAGTGGCGTACCGGGCGGGCATCCGGATCAGCATGACGGACTGCCATCCGGCTTTTCCATATGGCATGCAGACCTAGTAGCATCACAAGGTCGTATGGGAAGGGATTGTTCTCTACCGGTAAGAACCGGATTCCTCGAGGCGTTAGTGGCAAGTCTTTCTTTAGCGTGCGTTGGAGCACGTCCCAAAACAGGATGGGGTCCCAACAGTCGAGGAACACGTGTTCCACTGTCTCCGGTGTCCTGCAGAGACAACAATCCTCACCCCACGGTACAAACATGCCTTTCCCGGCCAACCAGGTTTTAACAGGCAAGGTGTTGGTATGCAGTTTAAAAAAAAAAAGGTCTTTACCGACCCGCGTACTTGCATTCTTTTCACGCGACACAGCACATCGCGATCCGTGCCATCACAGTACGCTGAGCGGTACAATGGGACAGGAAATAAGCAGTCCACAAGATCCCGTGACAGCCGCTTCCGCGTCACTGAACACAAGTACTCCATTGAAAAACGAACACAAATAAACCTAAATGCACAAACCACCTCATTGAGAAACCCTCTCACTTTGCCTCCATAGTCATCACACGTAGAAACGATAAACTCTGGCAGTTTGCTAAATAATCGTACTTGAATGACACTGCGCAGAAAAGGGTCTGTCTGATCTCGCAAAAAAAAGAATCGTGAGACCAGCTGCCGTACAAACAAATGACTCAGGCTAAGGTTATCACGATTTGTTCGTTCCCAGGTCGAATTCCATATATACGTTGAAAACACTCGGTGCATTCGCTGGAGTTGGACGCGAGAACAGTGTAACACTTGTAACAGATACCAGATCTTTGTCACAAAGAATAGATTACATACTGTGGCTCGTGCGAAAATAGAAAAATCACGACCCCCCCCCCAATTTGATGCTTTGACACTGATCTTTTCCGTTTCAGCGCTCCAAAGCTCATTATTTTCGCGGTAATTGTTCAAAGGTACTCCCAAGTACACTCCAGGCGAGGTAGACCACTGAACCGTCTCAAACATACGCGGAACCACGTCCCAATGGCCGTGCCAGATCCCCACTGACTTCGCCCAATTGACGGCACTGGCCGTTTGTGCACAGAACTTTTTTGTGAGCTGGACAGCCGCCGAGACGCTCTCACGAGCGTTGCAAAAAATAAGAACATCATCTGCATACGCCGAAATTTTAACTTCACACGCATTTAAAGAAAACCCACAAATAGCCTGGCTGTTTTATGAGAGTTTGGCAGAAAGGCTCAAGAAAAATGGCAAACAACAACGGAAAAAGCGGGAAACCTTGCCGAACAGATGATAATACCGGGATGCGCCGGGCCACTTTTTTGTTGACAACAAGACTAGTCGAGCAGTTTCTATAAGCCATTCTGATACCGTCGAAAGTAACTTTGCCCACCCCTATATGATCCAATATGCTGAAAAGAATTTCATGTGACACGCGATCAAAGGCCTTTTCAAGATCTATTTGCAGCATAGCGACCTTACGAAAGTGAGAGTCGCACAGCTCCAGCACACTACGGGTTACGTGGATGTTGTTCATTATAGTGCGTCCCTTAATACCACATGTCTGATGCTCCCCCACCACTTCCGTAATAACCCTTTGCATTCTTTTGGCGAGAATCTTCATTAAAATCTTGTAGTCTACGATTGCAAGAGTAATTGACCGATAATGTGACACATTACGGAGCTTCATCGGATCCTCACTCTTCGGGATCAACACTGTGTGTGTAAACAAAAAGGATGGTGGAAAGACCTTACTTTTGTCACACTGGTGATAAACCTCCAACAATACACAGGCTAGGTCGTTTTTGAATTTCTTAAAAAATGCAGAGCTCAGACCATCAGGTCCCGGTGACTTTCCGGTTTGCAGTTCGTCGATGGCCTTTTCGACTTCTGTGAGACATATCGGTTCTTCTAAGCCCTCTCTTGCCTCTTCGCTTATCTTGGTTAAAGACGGCAGGAAGTCATTCTCAAACCCGTCCGCTGTTGCAGTCCTGTGACTCAGCAAACTTTCGTAAAATTCTACAAAGGCCCGGTCGATCCTCTCAGGGTCGCTGGTCGTGCTCCCTTGATAGTCTATCTCCGTGATTTCGTTGGCACGCGCGTATTTCTTTTCTTCCGCCAACGCTCGCTTTGTTGGCGCTTCACCCACGAGAAACTTTTCCGCACGAGCCCGTATTATTGCTCCCCTATAGTATTCGATTGTCTATAGCCTGTAGTTTGTTCTTTATATTGTTTATATCATCTATAAAGAGCCCAGGGGATTTGCACTCTTCGAAAACTAACATTTTAAGAGTCGCCCGCAGCTGTCTTTCTTCTTTAGCTTGTTCGTGCTTCAGCACCCCCGACCTTTCTATTGCTTCCATTTTAATTGCTTATTTGAACTCTTCCCATTCAGCATGTATCATTACACCATGAGACCCAATCCTTCTGACGCCGGGAATCGAACCCGGGCCTCCTGGGTGAGAGCCAAGGTATATGTATAGATGGTTGCGAAGCTTCCATAGAAGCCCATAGGCGCAAAGATGGCGGCTCATGGGGCGCAGCGCCATCTGTGAAATGCGCGGCATTGTCATTAGTCATGCTCGCCTGTGACGCACAGGAAGTGACGCCTTATTAAAAGGAAACACGATATGACGCAATTTCTTTGATTGTGACGTCACGATTGTTTCTGGCGCGAAATTTAAATGATTTTCGCCGGTGGCGCGAAATTGAATTTTTTTTAGATGTTCTACATGCTTGCGCAAGTACCGTCCTTCATACCTTGCTTCATGCGTTATATGCGTTATAGCCTTGTTTGTATCAATCACTCCCATGTAATCTCTCTTGCAAAAGAACCAGTTTTTTTATCAGTTCTGGGAACCACCAATAAGTTACTATCCTTTTCAACTAAGCAGGGTGTTACAGCACGTCTATGAAGGCATACCCATTATTGTAACTATGGCGTGTTTGCCAAGAAAGACAAAACGGCACAAGCTTGGTTTACACAGTTTATTATATACAAACTTAGAACACCACCACAGGACACTTAAAGATAGAGATATGGTGTTGAAAACATAGTGAAAGGAGGTTTGGACAACTCTATGCACGCACTTAATAACTTTGCTTAATACTGTCAACAGGAGGCACGATTACGCATTTTCCTTGCACTGTTCACGTTGACAGCTCGTAACTAGATTTAACCATATCAATCACAGGTGGAAGTGCAAAGCCATGCATATCTTTTGCATTTGAATGTCCACATGAATTAATGCTTCAAGACATTGAAAATCGAGACCTTTAGTTATAGTGCATGCGCTTACCACGAACATATTGGGCTGCACAGCTTGACTGTCTATGTGAGCGCTAGTATGCAAGAAACTGCCAAAAATTTACAGGAAAACAAGTATTAGAAAACGGTTATGAATTTGCTCTGTTGCGTAATGTTAGCGTCATACTGACTCACTGATTTACCTTTCATCGCAGTTTGATCTGCTTTTGTATACCTCAGACAACCACACATTAATCCAGGTTTATAATTCAAGTAGTCACACTGCACAGGTGTGCAGTGTGCGAGGGGCAACCCTCAGGGGAACACGCTGAAGCCAAAGCTGTAACGACCTAACGGATGGGAGCCTCAACAATTGCCTACAGTAACGGTGACCCTTAGGGCTGTGAAAGTACAAGCCCAAGGCAAAGGCTTTGTTCTGACTGCACCACCGCCTGCCGAACGTGCTTGCACTGCTCATCTTCAGCTGAGCTTCCACAAGGGCAGCAACGGCTGGAGACACAAGGCTACGTACACTTTCAACTATCTCAGTGACAGTCAGCATATGACGCCGTCGCTGCAGTCGTTGCTGGAGTCTCTTGTTGTGCTTTCGAAGCTGTCGAAGTTTGGCTCTCAACACGTCCATCTTCCCCTTGCCCTCGGTACGGGTGGCACAGGACCCTGCAAGGGGAAAGCAAAAGCAATTATGAAACGCTTCGAGAAACAATGAAAGGAGCAATGCACCACCACTGTTGAAAATGTGGAAGTACAAGTAAGCTTTGTGCATCACGACAGATACCTACGTTGGCGAGAAACTGCAGAAGTCGAACTCACCGATGCATCATAATCGGTAGGGGTAGGTTCGGGCGCCCACACATCGTTTTCTCCAGAAGGAAGACCATGTCCATCCATCGCGTGGGATCCACTACAAAAAACAAAACAAAGGAAACAAAGTGACAGAGTGGTTACAAGAAGCTGAACCAGCTATGACCGGTCAAGTACTACGCAACAAAGTAATCTTCAAAGACTGTCCTAAACAACGCACACTGTCAAAACTTACCTTGAACTCTGGTTGGAGGGCTAGTCTTCGAGCTACAGGTCATAGCCGTGAGACTGCTCTCCACATCTGCAAAGCAATGATGAGGCAAATAAAAAATCTGTCAAAAATATCATTCATTGTAATGTTTCAAGATGTTCCTGCGGCATGTGACAAGCTAGATTAAAACATGGTCATACATGCTTTGCGTGTTTCCCAAGAAAGCACAAGTACTGGGAACACACTCTATCATAGAAAGGATGGCTACTACGCGACAGTTCGAAATTAAGAAACATAGCCTGCAACACTTCTCCGCCAATATGCAATTGCTTTTACCTTGTTCCGTAGTGCCTTGCGTGTGACGCCGTGGTGATGGGGGCGCACCGATGCTACTGATGCTGGCCGGTGTGGGCTCGCCCTCGCTGATCAATTGGCCAGGGCTGCTGCTCTGGACGACATCTCCGGCACCTATGCAAAGTTCATTTGCAAAGTTAAGCACACACGTTATGTACTATCGGAAACAATATGAGCGTGAACGCGCCTCCGCTTGCCGCCGCTACCTGAGGCGCCGCCTTGCGGCGCCGTTGTGAAGTTTTGCGCATGCGTGTAAAAATCCTGTCGCTCTTCTCGCTTTGACTGTTAACCCCCGTTTGTCGTCTGCTATGCGACGTTCCTGTGTGCGCTGGCGGCCGCTCGTGCTGTCGTCCGCACGGTCCGCACGTGAGCGACCGAAAGCGTCGCTGTGGTCGGCCCACCACAATTGGCCGAATGCTGACTATGACGTCAGCAAAGGATGTCTCAACGGCGGAAATAAGAGGAATGTAAGAACTTCAATTTTGACGGTGTTGACAGTGTTGCTTTGAGAGCGCTATGATTTCAGGCTTCCACCATGCCCATTACAAACACCATCAAACTTGTTGCTCACAAGGTAATGACGTCACGAAAGCTAACCGAACGAGGGCACCACCGAAACATCTCGCCGCTAATACGACACCCATGTGCGCTGGCGGCCGCTCGTGCTGTCGCCTTCTATATGCGACTCGTGCGTGCGCTGGCGGCCGCTCACTCTGTCGTCTCCTATGCGACTCGTGTTTGCGTTGGCGGCCGCTCGTGCTCTCGTCTGCCGCACAACATTGCGTGCTCCGGCGGACACCCGCGCTTCCTACGTGAATTGTGTTTGCCCTGGACTGCTTTATTGGTGTTGATTTGCACGAAAGTCTTCAGTGAAACACAATGCTTTTATTCTTGGAACACGTGGCCCTAACACGTGAAAACGTATGTTATGCCGCGGGCCATGGGCTCGACATGCTTATTAGTAGGGTGCTCATACTGTGTCCTTTCTAAACACAACCAAAACTGTTTTTTTTTTTTTTTTTAAAGAGAGAGAACTGTTGAAGACTCACACTATCCTTTCTCGACGGAACCAACGCTGGCTTTCACAAAAATGTCAGTAGGAGGTTGCATTTTTACTTCTCTTGGCAATCAAATTAAAAAAAAGAAAAACATTAGTACGATGTCATCTCTCCTCGAGCATCGACGACGGCTCTCATCCTGGCAGGAAGGGAGCTGAACAGAGCGGAAACAAAATTCCGCTCATTCCGCAGCTTTTCCCATTCTTCCAGGACGAAGCGCCACAATTCGTCAGCTGTGGCCCTGTGAAGAGGACGCCGCGCCATGACTGCCGTCATGCGCCCCCAGACATTCTCTATAATGTTGAGGTCTGCCCCCTTGGGGCAGACCTTCCCGTCAATAATCTGGGGGGAGGGGGAGGGCTGAACTATGTTGACCAGTTCGTCGTCAGGAACTCTAGCCCCTTTTCACTCAACTGAATCTTTTCCAGGGGGATCGGTGGCCGAGTGGGCTGAAGCGCACACCCAGCTCGACGCGCGTGGAGCGAAAGCTCGCGCTGCAGAACCCAGGGATCCTGGGTTCGAGCCCCACCCCTGCCCGTTTCGATCTGGATGAGCATCGTACCGGCGTGCGGTCGTGTATCACTACTGCGTGAGCACGTTAAAGACCCCAGGTTAGCAGTCGTACTGCACTGGCAAAATTGCTCATCTACAGTGTAAACCAGTGTCGCCCCTACTGGCAGACCAACCTTACGCTGTATAAATCACTAAAACGTCCAATTTGACTTTGACTTGAATCTTTTCCGGGCTCACCGTAGTTGAACGCTTTACAGATATTGTCTTGAATCTATTTGCATGCTATCGCTGTATCTCGACCCGATGCAAGAAGCCAGCTGCTTATCACGTATTTGTTGTGGGCATTGCGTTATCGCACAGGAAACTCCTGAATCATGTTAAGTCGTTTGTCTGAGTTGCGACGGATATGCACGAGTCGCATAGCAGACGACAGCGCGAGCGACCGCCAGCGCGCGCACCGCAGACGACAGACGGGGGTTAACAGTCAAAGCGAGAACAGCGATAGGCTTTTTACACGCATGCGCAAAACTTCTCAACGGCGCCGCAGGGCGGCGCCTCAGGTAGCGGCGACACGCGGTGGCGCGTTCACGCTCATATTGTTTCCGATAGTACACTGAAACAGTTCCTTGTATCTGCATGTGAAATACCTTCTGAATAAGCTTATGTTCTCAGTAATAATGAAAACAAGATTTCGTGCTCACCTTCAGTGGTCAAATATGGTAGTATTGCATCACGACGCAGCCTTCCTCGATAAAGAAATGCAGAGGGCTTGAAGTGCCTGGAGCATACCGCCCGTTCCCACAGCTGCTGTGGTGTCGTGTTCTGTAGGCTTGTGTTCCGGCAGAACTGGACCCAGACCCTCCGCCTAAATGTGAAGCAGTGTATTACTTTACATAGCCTTGGCTGAACTGAACAGGCCGAAATATTTTCAGTGGACATTTAAGAAAGAAACAAGATGAAACAATAATGTTAGCGATAAACTGGTGACATCATTGCACCTGGTCTCCCGTCTGGGTCCAGCGAACGGCATGAGCGCAGAGCACACCTCTGCACCCGTGAGGTTAGACAGGTTCATAACGCAGACGATTACATTACGAGATTCCCGAGCACATCCACAGCAAGTAGACCTGATAGTCGCCAGCATGTTAGAAGGACGACACCAACCATGTTTCAAGCAGAAAGGATGTCTTAGTGTTATTCACACCATAATACAAAACTTGGTTACAAGTGAAATGTTCATTCATTGTTTCTTATTAGATTTTTGTGGTCACGCAGCCGTTCAGCAGAGGCCATGCAAATCTGCCACTAATATCTTAGATTACGCTCGATCAACGGGTACCTATTACTAAATGAGCATGCATGAGGGCCCATAGAAGAGGTCAAGAGCTTACCAGACATCACCGGACAATGGGTATCAGGATATCACACATAGTTGCAGCGGGCACAGCTGCTACAAGTTTCACCTTGCAGATTCCACAGGAAAAGGATCAAATGTGATGCCAGCGGTGCAGTCATCACTTGGGCATCGCGATACCGAGCAGTGTCTCTTCACATGCGGCAGGCTAATCGTACCGACGAACGGAGCCTTGAACGCGCCCGGCGGGCCCTCGACGACAAAACCCGCAGGACGGCGCAATAGGCTTTAACCAGTACAAACCGTTCTGCACTCGGATACGTGGGAAAACTTTAAGACCACGAATCGTTAAGTGATTACGAAGTGAAAGTTTGACAGGAGCAACAGAAATGCAGGCACACTGGCAAACGCAAACAATGCAAACACGAGGCGTATCAGGACTGCAAACTTGGGCCGACGGCGTAAACACCCGTAATAGCGACGTTGTAGAGGTCGCAACAAGTGTGCACAACATAATACATATTAAACACTAACTAAAAAATTGACCAAACTGAACATTCTTAAACTAAGTTATTATGAATAAATAATACTTTGATTTAAAGTAAACTGTATTAAACACCGAAATTGTGTTTTAATATTTTATCAGCTTAGTGTTTCGTTGCGCAAAACACAGTCGCGCTGCGGTAGTAAAGCCACCAGGGTGATGACGCTGACAATTGGTTTTGGGCCGCTTTTTTGCTCCACTTTCGCGACCCATATGAATTGACTTTGTGAGAGCCAGGTAACCTATCTACTAGACCACGTCGGATCGGAGAGAGCTGAAAAGTATGTGCTTTTTCTCTGGCGATACTCCAACTGCGAGGGGAATCAAAAAGAGAAAGGTCTCACCGAGATTTGAACTCGGATCGCTGGATTCAGAGTCCAGAGTGCTAACCATTACACCATGAGACCCAATCCTTCCGACGCCGGGAATCGAACCCGGGCCTCCTGGGTGAGAGCCAGGTATCCTAGCCACTAGACCACGCCGGAACGGAGAGCGCTGAAAAGTATGTGCTTTTTCTCTGGCGATACTCCAACTGTGAGGGGAATCAAAAAGAGTAAGGTCTCACCGAGATTTGAACTCGGATCACTGGATTCAGAGTCCAGAGTCCAGTCCATTACACCATAAGACCCAATCCTTCCGACGCCGGGAATCGAACCCGGGCCTCCTGGGTGAGAGCCAGGTATCCTAGCCACTAGACCACGCCGGAACGGAGAGCACTGAAAAGAATGTGTTTTTTTCTCTGGCGATATTCCAACTGCGAGGGGATTTAAAAAGAGAAAGGTCTCACCGAGATTTGAACTGTTACAACCGGTCTTCAAACAATAGGGCGCCCTATTGATTGAAGACCAGTGGCTTCGCTGGGTTTCCATAGGAGTTAAGCGTTTTTTTTTCTTTACTTTTTCCTCACGTAAGTTCGCTCTTTGCAAATTTTGTAGAAAAAATGCACCACCTGTGGGCTACGCTGCACAAAATCGTAGTTCGATAGGCTAAGAAACCGAATTTTGCGGTCGATTTAAAAAGCCTGGCCGCTATTTGAGACACCCGATATTTCATTCGATGAATTCACCCTGCTGTACTTTATTTTCACTGCGATTGTGGGATCTTCTTTTTTCTACCTTGCACTTGGGATCAGTTGTTCCGGGACAATTTTCTCCTACACACACTTTCAATGCTACAGAAGAAAGTACAACGAGTGTATGCTGCCTAGCCATAATGAGGTATAGCATGTTGTCACTAATGTACAACACTCTGATGACGATAGCGAGCGAAGTGACCAGACTGAATTTCGGAAAGGTTCCAACCTGTCGAGCAGAAATGTATTTTTTTTTCTCTCACCCTACCAGCCTTCGGCATAAAATAAAAACTTTCAGCCTTTCCACTCTGGTGAAGAAGGACGAGCAGCGGAGCTGTAGCTTCTGTTCTCGGCGGGGGCTTTCCAGGCGAGCGATCTGCTCTTCTTTCGCAAGGGAACCTAAAGCGCTCGGCGCAGTGGAATTTTCTGCGATAGCGGCCTCGCGGCGGTTGCGGAACCATTCGCGCTGCTGCGCACATCACCGCTTGTTCCGTTCTCGCTCTTCTTCCACCCAAAAAATGTTGCCGCCGCCTTTGAGCGACGGCAGCAACCAGTTGTCTGGTTGCCGAGGCTGCAAAGGTTGCCGCGATTTATGAGCGACGGCGGCAAGCAGACAACCGGTAAACACAACACTCTGGACAGCTACCGCCATCTATGCGCGACTGCGGCAACCAGTGTTGTGTCGTCACTTGTTTGATACCGGACGCGGTTCCGGGGAAACTAGCCCTTAACAGCTCCGCTGAAAAAGCTCTTCCCCCCCCCCCCCCCCCCCCCCAAAGTGAGAGAGAGTTTGATCAATGGGAGGCACAAGCAGAGCCAGGGCGTGCACCAGACGCAGAAATAGGGCTTGACATGCACTCGTGGCCAACCAGAAGCCCAGAAGAATCCTCTGGTGGTGGTAGCGAGAAACAGTTTTAATCGTAGTAAAGTGGTTAGTTGGGCGAGTTGGTAATGATTGAACATGGTTAAAACTGCGCACAAACAGAAAGGAACAGTAAAGAGGGAAGAGAGAAGAGACAAGCGCAAACTCACAACTCGATGTATTGAAGAACAAAAAAGAACAGCCCGCGGTATCAGCTCGAGCCGAGGCCACACTCGCACGGGGGCACCCGAGCACGCGGAGGACACACACCATCAACCACACTCAAATGATTGTAGAAAGGCAATTTCCTTGTCAGTTAAAGCCACAGAAGGATGGCTGACACAACGCTCGCCTAGGCGGAGTATACTGAAAGCTTCAAAAATTTCCCTAGTATGTTTTTCGTGGAATCTGCCAATTATCGAGGTTTTTTTGTAAAGAAGGTGTACACTTACACGCTTGACAATGCAGAGGTAGGTGACCCCCCACCGTGGAATTTAGAGAAAGATTTTGCTCCCTTAACCGGTCATTAATACACCGTCCTGTCTGTCCTACGTAGGACCTACCACAAGAAAGGGGAATGCTATAAACCACTCTGGTTGAACACGGCACGTAAGGGCGGACGTGTTTTGTGCGACACCTGTGTTTTGTAATATTTTCGACTTTTGCTCGAACTTTAGAACAAATTCGCACCATTTTTTGGGGGTCTGACATCACTAAGGGGACTCCATACCTATTGGCTAGCTGTTTGAGATTGTGAGAAATTTTGTGTATATACAGAACCACCACCACTCTTTTTTTGTCGACATTACGTGCAGGTTTTTTCACATCCTTTTACTTTTTTTATCAGAGTTCCTACCACCTCAGTTTCCTGCTAGTATACCGAAAGACATTGGACAATAATGTAATTAGTAGCATCATGGACATATTCCACAAGTGCGGGTCAGGACTTAGTTTTACCTGTGAAACTCCTAAGGAAGCTGTGTTGCAATTTCTAGACCTTTCCCTGTCTTTGCAAATAAACCACCTATGCTGGTCATTTTCACCCCGTTCTAAAAAAGGGTTACTACACTATACGTCCTCGCACTCCAAAGTTGTAAAAAGAGGCATAGCTCTTTCCTGCCTTACTTCAGCCTTAAAGAATTCATGCCTCCACACCATCAAAAGCAGTTTTAATGCTCAAATTGAGAGGATTACAGCGTCTGGGTTCCCAACGCAGGTGCTAACTGAGGTGGTAGGAACTCTGATAAAAAAAGTAAAAGGATGTGAAAAACCTGCACGTAATGTCGACAAAAAAAGAGTGGTGGTGGTTCCGTATATACACAGAATTTCTCACAATCTCAAACAGGTAGCCAATAGGTATGGAGTCCCCTTAGTGATGTCAGCCCCCCAAAAAATGGGTCAAATTTGTTCTAAAGTTCGAGCAAAAGTCGAAAATATTACAAAACACAGGTGTCGCACAAAACACGTCCGCCCTTACGTGCCGCGTTTAACCAGAGTGGTTTATAGCATTCCCCTTTCTTGTGGTAGGTCCTACGTAGGACAGACAGGACGGTGTGTTAATGACCGGTTAAGGGAGCACAATCTTTCTCTAAACTCCACGGTGGGGGGTCACCTACCTCTGCATTGTCAAGCGTGTAAGTGTACACCTTCTTTACAAAAAACCTCGATAATTGGCAGATTCCACGAAAAACATACTAGGGAAATTTTTGAAGCTTTCAGTATAATACGCCTAGGCGAGCGTTGTGTCAGCCATCCTTCTTTGGCTTTAACTGACAAGGAAATTGCCTTTCTACAATCGTTTGAGTGTGGTTGATGGTGTGTGTCCTCCGCGTGCTCGGGTGCCCCCGTGCGAGTGTGGCCTCGGCTCGAGCTGGTACCGCGGGCTGTTCTTTTTTCTTTTTCAATACATCGAGTTGTGAGTTTGCGCTTGTCTCTTCTCTCTTCCCTCTTTACTGTTCCTTTCTGTTTGTGCGCAATTTTAACCATGTTCAGTTTTAATCGCTTTAATGAGTGCGTAAGAGTTAAATGTAGTAATCCTTCATGGTTGAAAATAGGGTGCACGTGATGTTTCGATCATGATCATGCAGAAAGATGCAAGGAACGAATGTGCCACTCGAACTCTGTTTTGCTCAGACAGAGTGTGACTGCTCGGACAGCAGATTCCCGGCCCTCGGCGCTTGGCGTACAGATTATGTCGATCGTTCTGCTAGTCACTTTTCCACCATGACTTTTTTGGATGACCGTGAATGAAACATCACGTGCATCATATTTTCAATATGGTGCACGTGATGCACCATATTGTATCTTTTAAGTATAGACGATAAAGCATTTAGTTTATTAACCATACTCCTAGCATTCGTGAATAGAATTAACAGGTCACGACGTACAGGCTTAGAGTGCGCGTTCTTTTTAAGATAAAAGGGCGTCATCATCACCAGCTGCAAACGTAGACTGAGACTAGGCTTGAGCTCTGGTTGAATCACTGTTTGATTCCAGTTCACATAATGAGTCAGTAGCCAGTGAGTATACATAGTTGGAGTTGATCTGTTGCGGTTTCACATGCGGCGAGTAATCTCCTCATGTCCTTTACACTGTTTTCCATCAGTACGAATTCATCAGCATAGGCAAGTCCGTGCAGGTACCACATCACCATATTGCCGTGTTGGCGGTGCAACAAGGAAAAACCAACGCCCATTTCTTCGATTGCTTTTTCTATGCTAGACGCATACAACATATATAGCATCGGCGACAAAGGGCATGCCTGTCGTCATCCCTTTTCAAATGTAATCTGGTTTGAGTTCACACCATTTAAGGATGCATTCACTCGATTACGGTAAGAAACCGCTGTATTAGCCTTATCCAGGCTCCGGGCATGTTAATATGCCGCAGCTGTTCCAGCAATATGGAATGAGGGACGCAATCCTATGCTTTGGGAATATCCAAAAAGCAGCATACCAGTGACTGCATTTCTGCCCTAGAAATTTCAATGCATTGTATCAGTGAGAAGAAAGTATCATCTGAGCGACGGCGAACTTGAAACCCATTCTGTAGCTCCGTAAGCATGCTGGTTCCCTCTGTTCATTGTGTGACGTGCCAATTGATAATGGTCGCGAACACTCTGTAGGCAACCGCATTGACGGTGAGCGGTCGGTAGTCGCGCAGCAGCTGATTGTTGCCGCCTTTCTTCGGGATGAGTGTAACTTGTAACTCGACCGCGCCTCCAGTCACTGGGAATCTCGTCATCTTCGCAGCATATGCGACTGAACAAGTGCGCCAATTGCTCACGTGCGTCCCTTGGCCGATATTTGACCTAGTCCCTGCGCAGTGCTGCCGTCCAATCGCGCAAGTGCACGTTCGGCGTGTGGTCGTTCCACTAGTGTTACGTTGTCAATAGTTAAAGAAGGCACCGAGAGATCCCTGACGTATGGATTCCCGGGGACATATTCTCTGGATCGTGGCTCTTCTGTGTCCCCCCAAAAGGGTGTAGAGATGTTAATAGTTTCTTCACATTTTGTATCACTCCTACGTTATTGGCATCCACCAGCTGTGGCTGTCTCTACTGTTTAGAGTACCAACACACACTCTTAGAAAAAAGGGTATCGATAGTCCTCCCTTAGGGGAGGAACGGTCTTGTAACCTATGTTCCTTCAGAAAGAGAGGAACTTTCGTCCCTGAAGCAGGGGAGCAAAGTTCCTCCGTCGCCTGCATCTCATTATGGCGGCCCTGAATCGAGCAAATCGAGCTCAATAAGGCTTAACGAGGACGCTACGTCTCTTGTACGGGACGAGAGGAGCAGCAAATAAAAGCGTAACACGAGCTTTCCGCGAACTGTGTTTATTTCCGAAGCCAGATTCCCCCCACAGGTACAGAAACTTGCGTTTCGAAAGCAGTTACTCAGTCTTCTCGTCGACAGCACTGCGATGTTAAACGGAGACAACCGATACCCAGTTACTTCGCGCACTTTACGTCTTACCTTTGGTGTTCCTCGAGTCACTATTACTTCGTCAACCGCACATCACGGAGGAACGGCAAACCCAATTCGCGAAACCAAAAGCCGCTCTCAAAAGAACTAACTCGAAGCCACTGTTTATCGCGTAGCGTGAAAGGTTAAATCGCTTGCCACTAGATGTTTCTTTCCCGTCTTTTATTTCTTTTCCGTCTTTTATTTCTTTTCCGTCTTTTATACTGGTCGTTTTGAACGTACGGAATTTTTCGGTGACTGAATAAGCAATAAAAAACATTCCCAGCATGTTGATTTTTTTCTAGCAATGTCATACCTTTGACAGTATTTTGAATGACTCAAGGGATGAATCTCTTATTAAAAAGCGAACGCTCGATCATGCCGTAAATATTTGAAATCCAATAAATCAAGCCGCTCCAATGCGGTTCGAAGCCATGAGTTTGTTTCCCCGCGCGGCACGTCGTAGCCTCTATTTCTATTGTAGTGTTTGTTTTTCTATTTGTGCTGTTCGCGCAAGGCTGCAATTGCCGTCTTGAATTAATCTCTGTAGAGCGGATATTCACTCAGCTGGAAGTGATGCTTCACGGGCTGAGAGATCGCTTTTCGATCAACTTGAATGCAGTCAAAGCCGCGACTTGCGGCAGGTGTTAAGAGTACGGAGCTACGCCGTGGCGAGCTCGAAAACTTCTTGCGAGCATCCCAAAGCGCCACTTTGAGGGCAGTTTCTCCAGGGACCGTAGTATATTTAAACAGCGAAATAAAGGGTAGCTTTTTTTTTTTCGATTTTACCTACTATTCTTTTTTCATGCTAAAATTCCACTCTGTAAATATACCTACTTTCCGTCATGATTTCGTACTGTTCAGTGCTTTCCCCAGAGCGCAATCGCTCTCGGGCACGAGACAACCGACAGTCACATTGGCCACTGTACGATAGGAGCTTACTGTTCAGACCAGCGTTCCAACATGACTATCCGCACGTCGATCGATTGCACCTAACCCCTCAAGTGGTATTAAACTTTTTAATGTAAAGCGGAATGTCAACCTGCGACACCCCACCCCGTCCGATCACGGCCCGACCAGCGGCATCAATGCCCGACAGTTTACGTCATCTCATCTTGTTGTTACACCACTGATACGCGAACACACGGTCACATCGGCGATAATTGAGGAGTTTCAGCGAATATAGGGGGCGCTCCGATCGATCCAACATGGCGGAAAAGAGGGGGATAGATTTGCGACGCCCGTAGACCGGTTGCGTACAAATTAAACAAAGCACGTCGTTCTCTGTTTGTTGCCGTGTGCGAGACGATCATCGCTTCAAGCAAGACCTACCGTGATGCTACAAATGAAGTGTTCAAGCCAGTCGAAGGCAAGAAATCTTACCATAGCCAAGATATGTGTGCAAGTGTTCGACGCGAGCTCTCACGCTGGCGCAGCCGTCATCAAGTTTAACCGAATGCACGCGGGTCCAATGAAAGGTATACATATCAACAATGCTCGCGCGTTGAAACTATGACGCGTACTTTATCTAAAAGTAAACTTAACAGTCTGTGGCTACAAACATTTTCGTTGACGCTGCTTAGATGATGTAACCATTCAGGCCTCGCATTAAACGGAGTTGCGAACTCTTCGGTTGTTCTAGTTAATGGACTTCTTCCAAAACCGACGCGCCCCATCGCGGCAAAATACCACGCAGTGCACTCTGGGAACTAGTTGGCCACTCAGTTTCGGTTTCGACTGAGCAGCTTCATCTCATGCTATCACGCCGCGACCGAGGGCGCTGCTTGCGTTTTCGATTATCTGACTTTTCACGAACGTACAATACACTCATTCTCGAGTGATACAAAACGGAGACCGGGGCACTTTCCTTGGTTCCCCGAAACACCGGGTATTATGATACGTGCGTATGCAAACGTAGTAAGACGTGGCTTAGTCACCTCACCCCACGAGTGCATCTTTGAGTTCAATTTCAATAATTTCGTCTAGTACCAGTGAACTACAACTGAAATTTGGTCACCTGGAGCCTTACACGTATTTTGTTTGCCAAACGTCCACTTCTTGTTACTTCATTGGGCGAAAAGCAAGCCGCATCCTCACATGAGTACCAAAGTTGAGCCCAGCGTTGACGCATGAACTTTTAAGGAAACGCAATAAATTCGACCTCACTACTGTACAAAAGTTACTATGATGTCTTCCTCGTGTCATCATGTATCTCCCACTCAAAGTTTATGCTGATAGAAGATTAAGTTTTCGCAAACGCTAAGATTGGCTAGCTACGACGGAGGCCCTGACAAGCGTCCCCTACTCCTCACTAAGCCATTTTGTACGAGCTTTTACTGACGCCCAAGATCTGTGCCTGAACGGTGTGTCTGAAATTATCTCGGCATACTCAGGCAGGAAGAAAGCAAACACATAACAAATATTATGGCCATTAGCAACCGTCAAACGCGCTTTGAATAATTTCGTTCGTTTGGCGCTCCGCATACCGGCGCACTTCCGGCGAACGGTGCGACATTATTCACACAAGTGCTCGACATTTGCTTTCTTAAAACGGTTTGAATGTGCGAATGTGCCTATATGATTACAGGATAACTTTATGCGCATACGCGATGTTGAATATTAGTAGAATGCAAGCGGGTGGGGACTTCACTTCGTGCAGTGCTGCGGGTCAGTACAGATAAGAGATAAGAAGTGTGTTAAAATTGAGCTTTTCAATGGCGCCTCCAAGTTTTACATCGCATACTCAGGCGCATTAAGAAAAACAGTAATTGCAAAAAGTAATATTTCGTCTATGGACGCACGAAACAAACAAACTTCCTGATGAACAACACTAATGTAAAGGAGCGAGCTCGATGTGTGCATACTTATTGGTTGCTACAGCTTGTTGATTCGTACACAAGCAAGATCCCCGAGCTTCGCAGCGTTGAGATTCCAAGCACTGGCTCGTCCACATACCTCGATCGGAACGCTAAGAGAAAGGCTCAACTACAAAAATACATCACGCATGTGTTAAGACAAGCTATACGTCTCGGGCTTCTGCTAAAGCTTCGAGGTCTGGTCATTTAGGTTAGTTAAGAGACCACAAGCGACGCTCTCGGGACCAGAGAGCATGAGATAACAGCCGTTAATAGTCCACGCTCTGTGTATAATCTCTTGTCGACGTGTCGAACGAAACCGAAACCATGCCACTCTCCTCCCTGGCCAACTAGTTCCCAGAGTGCAACGCGCGCCGTGTGGCATGCAGGGCTTTATGGAAGTAGTCCATTGTGCTAAAAAGCGATTGGATGGAAAGTATGACAGCTACAGCATACAAGGTACGATTGAGGTCTTTATCCTGCGTTCTATGCATCGAAACATCGGTATCCTTGGTGTTATATTGCGATCAGCTGGTCGCCGATCGTCCTGTGTTTACGCATAATGTAAACAAGCCCGGGAGCGCCAATCTCATTTCGATGTGCTTGTGCACTCCTACAAGCCTCCTTTTGGCTCTTGTGGAAAGCTTTATTGTAATAGCAATAGTATCATCGGTCGTTCGAGTTGTATGTGCCACGGTGATATCTGCTGTGCGTAGCTTTTTTTTAACTTGTTTCTTTTTACAAAACAGGGCAAAGCTTCTAAAACAAGAGCAGCCTAAGTTGATATTTGAGGGAGCTCAAGAATGAATGGCAAAAGGTGCTTATGCTAAGTGGTAGATGTACGCAGTTGATTTTCTTTTTGCCTCTGCATTGTAAATTGGAAGGTATGTGTCAGCAGAAGAAATGTGTCCTTTTGAAAATGTCTTTTATTAGTGCAAAAATAGGTTTTCATACACAACCAAAGAGTTCGCAACATCATTTAATGCGAGGACTGAATGGTTACATCATCTAAGCAACGTCAACGAAAATGTTTGTAGCCGCAGACCGATAAATCTAGGTTTAGATAAAGTATGCGTCATAGTTTCAGCCTCAAACGTGCAAACATTGTTGATATGTACCATTCTTAATGACAGCTGCACCAGTGTGAGACAGCCCACGTCGTCGAACACTTCCACACATATCTTGACTATGGTATGGCAAGATTTCTTGCTTGAAGTGAAGATCATCTCGCTATACGACTAGCTAAGACCACCCACCGCAGCGATGCAGGCGTCGGGACGCAGTCAGTCGCCGTCACCCGACGCTGCTCGTTTGGCGTTCACGGCTTTCCGCCCAGGTGCTTCGTTTGTACTTGGCACCGAGTGTTATTTTCTGTGCTTGTGTGTGTGCTCAGTGGCTGGATATGGGCCTCAAGAGCAGTCATTCAGGCACAACAGAACGTTCGCCGAAGAACTTTTGAAGAAAATGCCACCCAGCAAAGAAGCACGAAGACACAACGAACCAGCTTGGCGGACTATGCACTGGGCACGGAAATCAGGCCCTGCGGATTATACAATAAATGCAAACTATCTAAATAAAAAAAAAAACTTTAGGCTCAAATTGGCTTCTGCGGACTATACGCCTGGACACTGGTGCCTGTTATTATGCATTGTATATTCACTGCTGTTTGTTGTGGCTTGAGACTGCCTTCCTGTAATGATGCAGAGGGGTCAACTGAACCTTGAAATAAACATAATTAAGCACATCTAGATGCGATGTCCCTCGAAGCCAAATGGTCAGGGAAAAGGTGTGCCATTACCTAATTTGCCAACAGCACACCAATGGTCATGATAAAAACTCACCGAGTCAATGGGCAGTTTTCCACCACAATATTTATTGCCGTGTAATCACCAATTTGGTCCATTAAAAACCTTGAGGCTGTAGCCTATAGCACACCCCTTCTGGATCTGCAAAGTTTATGCTGTAGACATGCATCATCACACGAGCATGTTTCTTATCAATCTTACGTAAAACTCTAGTTATGCAACGAAATTCCCATATCACATTTTTAGCAAACTGAATGGTCCCACCTGTTACACTTTTAGCTTTGGAAGCAAACCAATTCACATTACCACCAGTGGCATACATCGTGCCAAGCATTAGTGCCGCATGTGGCAGCAAAATGTCTTAACTAGGGAAGCAAACCTAATCGATCGTGTTGATTAATGCACCTAGATACGGGAGAAATTATCAATCAGAAAAAGGTCACTCGAAAGGGAAGTTTTCTCGCTGAACGAACATGACTTTTTATTGGGCGTTCCGCAATGTAAGGCCGAAGACATTCACTCCGTGATCGGTACAGAAGCATTTGCTTAGTAGTCGGTCGTGCGTGATAAAAGCAACAAGAAAAACAAAAGTGGATTAGAAACGCGATAGATTCGCCTTTGCACGGGGTACTTACACTTACAATCGTGTCAACATAAAGCGACTATGGCCCACCTTGCTAGCAGCAATCTTAAAATTTATCCGTGTAGTCGTCACACCCGTGCACCAACCGAAAGCGTTGCTGCAAGCCCCTCCGCCGTCAACTTTGAGTCGCTGTTGAGTCTGAAGAACTGCTCTATGAGGTTCATATGCAGCCACTGAGCACATACACAAACACAGGAAATAATACTTGGTTCCAAATACAAACGAAGAACCCGGGGCGGAAAGTCCTGAATGCCAAACGAGCTGCGTCCGGCGACGGCGACTGACTGCGTAGTACACAGGTTGCGCTCCTTCGACGCCTGCATCGCCGGCATCGCTGCGGCAGGTGGTCAAGGTGGTCGTGGCTAGTCGTAGCAGATCGAGTCACCTCTATTGCTCGTACCGGAACACTAGAGCCGCATAATATTCTTGCTGCCGAAGTTTATAAGCCTACGTTCGCGGTCAACGCATTTACACAAAGCCAACGCCCAGCGAACCTATCCCCCTCTTTCTCTTTCGGCGACCGGCCGCCAGGGCGGTGACACCGTCGCTGAAACTCCTCAATTCCAGTCTTCTGTTCACAACCCACAACACTGCCATCACGATGTTGCTGCTATGTTGCTGACACGCACAAATACAGAACCACGTTGAACGCCGGTCGCACTCGGCATCGGAAAACAGAACCGAACTCAGCAAGAAAGGCGCCCAGGCAGCCGGCAGCAAAACCTGCCTGTCTTGGACGCAGTTCCTGCGATTTCCATAACGTCGAAACGTCGACACAGTTCCGCGTGGATTCGCTACTGTAGTTCCGCGTGAGCCCCGCAATTCGGAGATCTTTCCCAGTGTACGTGGCGCTGCTGGCACTGCTCCGGAACTTCGCCGTTTCTAGCGGCTTCGTTTGCTCGTTTCATAAAATTAGCGATAAAAACGTCAATGCAACCGAAATGCTCTGCACGTTTGGACTAGAAGACGGAATTACAGGCGGCCTTCGCTGCCGCTGAAGCTCAATCAACTCAACAGCATTTATTAAACAACGTGCGCGACCTGCTCGAAAACGAAACCGAAAGAAGTTGAGTCGGGAGGGCGAAAGCTTTCTCCAGTCTGCCTGGAGAAGGAGGAAAATGTCTCGTTCCTCCCTCCTTCTCGTGTCCGCTTGGGGGCGCGTCAGTAGAAGGGAGGAAGACGCGCCGTTGCTACTTTTTTCCTCCAGTTTTTTTTAGAGTGCAGTGGCAAAATGTTTCTGCCGGTTTTTTGCCACCTTGTCTAAGCGTCTAAGCATCCGACATCTCTTTGCAGTCGTATGCTTATTTTTTCTCTTCGACTATATCTTGCGTTATTGCCTTCAGCTTTCGATAGTCCTCCCACAGTCGCAGGGTCTCTGGGGCTTTTCCAAGCGTCCTTAGTGCCCAGCGATGCTCCCAGTTAGCTTCCTGCCAACGCTGGATGGCTTTCCCGATTTCAGCATCCCACCATGGGACAAGCCGTCTTCTTCCTCTTATGCCCTTCGCTACCAAACGTGTGGGAATAGCGTGCATTAACGCCGCGACATATCCTTCGTATATGAGAGTGATTAGCGCATCCATGCGCTAATCACTTTCTTTCAAAGTCCCGACATACAGCCTCTACGTCAATGTAGCGCAAATAAAATATTAATTTGCGTTTTGGCCGGCTTCGTTTCGTTAGATTGTGCAAAAGTACAGTATTACGCAATTGGGATCACTTCCAACGCTCCACTCCCCATTTTCATCCACTAACATTTTTTGAAGATGGCCTGCCAGCCTCTTGGGAATTAGGGCGTAGTCTATGCAGGTTTTTCGATTCCGGGCCATCCACGTGTGTTGTCCCTGACATTCTTCTTTCAGGTTTAAAATTTCCAGCTCTAAATCATCCGACATCTGTCTCAACATTCGGGCATTGTTGTCTTCACGATCGTCAGTCTCTACCAGGTGACCATCAAATTCTCCTATGAGTAGCATAGACAAGCTTTGATCAATGTTTTGGATATCATGCCGAATACACTCCAGTATGGTCTTGTTTTTCTTATGCCCGTTGTCCCTCCAGAAAGGTGAATAGTGCATATGGCTGTCGGTATGTTGCCCACTTGTCCATGTACCCATATGTGTTCTTGAAACGTTTCAGACATCCTAAGCCATGCCCGTCCAGCGCATGGCCAAAGAAGGATCCCCCTCCCCCCTGCGGTCGCCTTCCACCCTGTTACACCTGCGGCACAGCACAAAGAAGGGACTACAGGGGTATCTTCCGCATCGCGCAAGTGCGCCTCAGCTACCTTAAACAAAGAAAAGATTTTTTACATGAAGCTTTAAGCACACCTCATTCTATTTTCGTTTATGTCTTGCACCAATCAAATAAAACAATCATGAGCCATTCCACTTTGTGAAGGTGGATGACCAGCGAAGCTCTTTAGCACACGACACAGATGTGACAGATAATTTTGAACGAAGGTAGGAACGCATTTATTGTCTTTATTGGTGGTCCGCGATCAAGTGCAAGTGGTCACTGACAACTTTGTTGCATCGCACGAGTCCGCTTTGCAGGATCCCGCACATTACCGATGCTGATCAAGTCGTTGTCCAACCACAGCCGATTACACACCCTACAACTACACCCAAACTGTCTGTCCAGAAAGTCCCGCTCGAATTTAGCGTATGCTCCATTAAAGTTTTCCAGTTTAGAGGCATGGTAGCTGCGTCTTTGGGATGCGTTCTCCGCCTGGTTTGCCTGGTTTGCCGCATGCGCTTGGCGTTTTGTGCACGATCTTCATTGGTGGTGTTTGCCGCCCGCCGCCGCCACTGACATTCTCGTTGCCGTTCCCGCCGTTGCTCTTCGTAGGCGCGTTGCTCTTCGGGACTCCGGGCTATACGCGGCCTCCCCCTTTACGACGAGAGCAGAGAAGTGAAATTGAAAACGGAGAGCGGCAACTTGACTTTTTAGTTTCTTTATATACATTCGCGTGGACGACTATCGCCGCCCCGAGGAGCCGAAGGAAACTAGACACGCGCGACGGGACCGCCACCCCGGGAGAGCGGAAGGAAACTAGGCACGCAAGCTCTTGGAATGACGACAAAGAAAGGGCGCTGCGAGGTTTGGTTGACGCACATGAAGATCCACAGGAACTCTAGCCATTAACAGCTTCGCTGTAAAAAAAGAGCAATGACAACGCTTCCTTCCTTCCGAGGTCGTCTTAGCGGCCGCGCCAGGTATTCGGTCAAAACTGTGCTTTCAGTTTGCCGATTACCTATCCCTTTGATTTTTCATGGTTGCCAGCTGTTGGCGAAATATGCGATTCACAAAGTGCACTAACTCCGGCGACGGGGTGCATGCTGGGTGGTGGGCGTAGCCAGTGAACCAGTCGTTTGGTGCTGGGTTGCGCATAAACAGGCTTGATCTCGTAGTTGGCCCCAGAGCAAGCCATCATTCCTAACTGTCTGCCCTTGGCAGTATCATTCCAAACACCTGTCTCTGTGGGTGCCAGATTTGTGGCATGAGAATCGGGGGTACCCATGCCCTTTGTCGAGGAGTCGCCGGTGGGAGGAGTTTCCTTTGATGTAGCGAGGTATATGCCCGACCAATGGCGGTTTGCAGCTTCTTGCGTCCAGTCTCCTCTTCTGCTATTAGTGATGAGTTCAGGATGTTGTGGGGTCCACCATGGGGTGGTCGAGTAGCCAGCCTTGGACGGTTTTGAAGCACCCCTTTCTCTGTTGAATCTTGCGTGTGTTCCACTATTGGATACGTCCCATATCGCCCTGTGTTTTTCCCTCTCTGGACTGTGATAGCGTCCTTTCTTCTCAGACCTTAAAACTGCTCGCCACCACGCCCGTCCGTACCGTTAGCATTCGGGTGCTTTCTTCGCGATAGTGAATCCCGTCTTTTCGTATTGCTCCAATGCTTGTCAGTTCTCGGCTGAGGTCGGTAAACCTTGCTCTGATACGCTTGCATAGCTGCTTCAGCTTGACGTTCAGTAGCTTGGTCGCAACGTGCATTCCTTTGCCTCTTTCGTCTACCTCTAGCACCGAACAGATGGCTAGGAATGACGTGCGTTGGGTCCACTTCAGCCTCATGCGTTCTGCAAGTGTGTCCGGTTGCTCGTCCTTCAGGATGTCATTCACCACCACGTGCAATATGTACATACGTGGCACATTCCTCGCCTTTTCCTCATATGTCTCGATCAGTTCATGCATTACCTCTCTCGTGGTGCCTATGTTCAGTACAAACTCTAGGCTTCGGGGAACTTGGACTTCGTCGAGAAGAGCTCAAGCAATACGCGTGATACTGCCATCACCGGCGACAATTACTTCCCGGATGATCCCCGGTGGGGATCGGATCAGTTTACCCTCATTTACCAGATGTGTGTTGTCCTTCACTCTCCATTGAGGGTTCACTATGGGTGTGGCACTTGTATTACTCTTCGTGGGAGTGTCAGTGGCTATCGCCTTGAGACACTCATTCGTCTTGCTGGCTGGACCTGCTGGTAGCTCTTCCTACCATGCTCGTAGTAGAACCACTCGTAATTCCCGCACTGCCCAGTTAGTGCCGACTGTAGTCAGGTACCTCATTGCGATACTCTACATTTATGCTGCCCTCCAGCGGGCCCCTCACCTCTGAGTTTATTTCCTGGGTGGTGGATGGGCAATCCTGTTTGTTGTGGTCGCACTCCAAAGGGGGTTGTATTACACAACGCTGATTGTCTTGCCGTCAAGAAGGCACATCTTCAGAATTTGTTACGTTTACCTACCGTAGAATATCCGCGGGGGTTTTCAGGAATAAAATATCTTCAACGAGAGTCTAATAAGTGTATAAAAGAGATTAAAATTTTACTGAGAAACAAGACATATATACAACATTTCAACCAATAAGAAATCAATTTGAAAGACGTAGAGTTTTTGTACACAGAATAGATGACCAATGGCAAGCTGATCTAATTGAAGTTATTAAATATTCACGAAAAAAACAAAGGTTATACATATATTTTAACCTGTAAAGATATATTCTCCAAATATGCACGGGTAATAACTTTAAAGAACAAAACAGGAGTACAAATCACTCAAGCATTCCTTTAAACATTTACGTCAAAGAGACTACCCAAAAAGATTCAAACAGATCAAGGACTAGGGTTTTATAATAGTAAAGTACTGAGATTGTTCGAGGTAAAGGCATTAAACTTTTTTAGTAGTTACTCAGAACGTAAAGCATCTGTTGTCAAAAGAAGGTTTAGTAGACCAATAAAAAAAAAAATTAGAGGAGATTTTTAGAGTGCAAGATAACCATTTTTTGTTTGATGTTTTAGATAAAGTCGTTAAAAACCATAATACATCCTATCATAGCTCTGTTAAAATGACTCCGACCGAAGCCTCATTAAAATAGAATGAAGAGGTCATTTGAAGCGCTTTGTATCCGCCGATACGCAATAAAAAGCCGAAATTCAAAGTTGGTGATACTGTGAGATAACGAAAATATAAAAGGGGTTTTTGAAAAGGGTTACAAGCAAAATTATACGTCTGGAGTGTTTAAAATCAAAGAAATTTTCAGTGATCCGTATTACCATTTAGTTGACATGAAAGGAGAGGATATACTGGGAACGATTTATGAAGAGAACATGGTGAAATACGTTACTACAGAGTGATCTTTGTGTATTGTTTTTATGTTATTTCTTGAAGGTCGTTTTTCAAGGTCGGGGGAAGGGGGATGGTCCAGAACTCTCCTTTTCTATTGGCGACTCCAGCGATATCGACGCCGTGTAGCGGCAACGCCGAGAAGCTCAGGAGAGGAGGTCTTTTCGACTCTGTCGTCTGTAATATTAAACAGCGCACAAAACGTCGGCGGAAGAGAAAAGGACAGTAGAACGAAAGAGCGCTGACTCCCAACTGATTTATTTAAAAAGAAGTGAAAAGAAGGAAAAAGAAGCCACGAAAATTGAACCCCACGTGAAGTGAGCACAAGATAAAAGAAAACGAAGAAGAAAAGAAAGAAAGTATGTACAGACTATACTCTGTTTCACCTTATGATGTACCGCAGGAAAGGCTACAAGCGCGAGCTCCTTGCTCAAGGCACAGTCTCGGCGGCACAAGCCCTCGTGCATTAAGGGCAGCTGCCAACGCTATGAGCTCGCGCTTCTAGCTTTCGCTCCGGTACAACATAAGGTGAAACGGAGTATAGATCTATAAATTTGAGAAAAAGAAGGAAATAAATAAAAAAAGGTAAACAAATAAATGGAAAAATTAGAAAACGGTACTTTCACCCTTGGCCGGCCAAAGTTACTGCGCATAGGCGTTGGGCAAAAAAGAGACCTCCTTACCACTCAGCGACAGGGACGGTTGGCTGACGCATTGCTGTCCTAGTTTTTGAATTTGAAAAGCCTTCAGTACTACAGACAAGCCCGGTTCCTTAAAGATTGCCTGTGGACGGTGGGTGCCGCACAAAAGGGGGGGGGGGTCCCACGGAGGCACAGACTGTCCTTTGATTTGAACAGGTCAGTGGGACAGGTAGCCGAGTTTTTGTGGCAGCAAGTTAGATGGAGATTACAAACAAGAAAGAAGGTTCCACCTCAAACATGCAGTTTTTCCTCCTTCGGGGGCATACAAACTCCACCTTCAATAGGCAAGGTCCTCAGTCTTGGTCCCAAGCTCTGCACGCCGCCTAATCTCCAGCCTCCTCAGCTTCTGAAGTTATCTAGAAGTGTGTCCAACAGAGTGGATGAAAACTTTAGACCAAGGTGTGTTTCGGAATGCGTAGACGTTCTTAGTAGCATGCCAACCCGCACCACACGTCTTCATGATCCCCGTCAAGTGGTCAGATATGCATTGGACAATCAGATACGCATACTACAAGCAGACAAGGAAGGTTCCTTTGTGCTCATCCCAGAGGGAATGTTCCAAGACAGGGCTAATGCGGCCGTGTTCAAGAACTTTTGTCCAGAGCATGTTTCCCTCAAAGAGGCCAAACGTAGGGTAGTGGACCTCTGTTCTACGATATCGTTGCCTCAACTGGCCGCCAACATCAAGAAAGCGGAGGGGTTGCACCTTCAGGTGTTCTTCTCTGCCAAGACACATAAGGAGGCCTGCCCATTCCGGGCAATTATCACGGAGCGAGGTACCTGGCAGCGCCAAGTGGCTGCCTACCTCCAGAAGCACCTTTCCAGCTTAAGCCTCTCGGATCCATTTCTGGTCCGCAATTCTGAGGCAGTGGTGCGGTCACTGCGGTTTGAGAAATATGGTCATCATGAGATTTTCAGTGTGGATGTTCATGATCTCTTTTATTCCATCCCACATCCACCTCTGCTTGCTGCGGTTCAATCGTGTATTGAAAGCAAGGGAGACCTTGCATTTCGGAGTGCTACCGGCATCTCCACCGAGGACTTCCTAGAGCTGTTAATTTACTACCTTAAGTCTACGTACATCGGGTGGAAGGACGACCTTTACCTACAGAAGTCCGGTGTATGTGTTGGGTCGTGCGTTGCCCCTGTTCTCAGCGACATCTTCCTGTCCGGGGTTGATCGAAGTATTCATGATTCCCTCAATACCCTGCCTGTAAGAAGCGTGTTTCGATATGTGGATGATTTTTTGATTGTGTACGAGAAAGGGGTGGAAGGTCATGGTGTACATCAGGTAGTCGAAACCTTCGTCAAGTGCGGTTCGGGACTAAAGTTCAAGTTTGAGAAGCCCAAGGATGGGACCCTGCAGTTTTTGGATATATCGCTATCGGCCCAAGCCAACCACTTGTGCTGGTCCTATTCTCTCCGGTCAAAAAAAGCCATTCTGGCCTACACATCCTCCCACTCTAAGATTGTGAAAAGGGGCATAGCCATGTCCACTTTAGGCTCGGCCTTGGAAAAATCGTGTTTTCATACCGTGAAGGACAGTTGTCGCTCTTAACTTGAATGCCTTAAGGCATCCGGTTACCCTCACGCAGTTTTTATAGAAGTTATGGGGTCTTTGTTGAAGAAGGTTGAAGGGGATAGTAGCAGCAGGAAAAATGTACAAAAGAAGCGCCCAGTCGTAGTACCGTACCTGCATGAATTGTCTCACAGTTTAAAGCAGATCGCCAACAGGTATAATATCCCGGTGGTGTTTTCGGCCCCCCTAAGGTTATCCAAGATCTGCGCAAAAGTGGGGTCCGTCCTTGACAACCGTTTACGAGCCATATGCAACAAGAGGCACAAGGACAAGTACGTTACCTGCACGGACGGTGTGGTCTACAAGATCCCTCTGACCTGTGGTAGATGCTATATGGGACAGACTGAACGATGCGTCAACGAACGGCTTAGAGAACATTTCTATTCACTTCAAGCCACGGTCGGCGGACACTTGCCTACACACTGTCGCTCCTGCCAGTGCACACGGACCTTTGGTGAAACAACTGTTCTTGGGAGATTTCAAGACCGGACTACTCGAGAGATCTTCGAGGCTTTTCAAATTCAAAACTAGGACAGCAATGCGTCAGCCAACCGTCCCTGTCGCTGAGTGCTAAGGAGGTGTCTTTTTTGGCCAACGCCTATGCGCAGTAACTTTGGCCGGCCAAGGGTGAAAGTACCGTTTTCTAATTTTTCCATTTATTTTTTTACCTTTTTTCATTTCTTTCCTTCTTTTTCTCAAATTTATAGATCTAGTCTGTAAATTTTCCTCCTTTTCTTCTTCTTCGTTTTCTTTTATCTTGTGTTCACTTCACGTGGGGTTCAATTTTCGTGGCTTCTTTTCCCTTCTTTTCACTTCTTTTTAAATAAATCAGTTGGGAGTCAGTGCTCTTTCGTTCTACTGTCCTTCTCCCTTCCGCCGACGTTTTGTGCACTGTTTAATATTAGTGATGTACCAACTAGCTCAAATTACAACTTTACTACATCTGTCGTCTGCTATGGCTGCTTGGTTCTCGTAGGCAGCATAGAAACAAACATCGTTTCCAGTAATAATTTTTAAGCTTCCGCCGTGACTTTCCTACGCACTGACTTGAAGAAGGTTTCTACTGTGGAAAAATCGCTTTGCTTTCATATGTAACACTGATTTTACGCTGCAGTGCAAGAAATTTATGGTGTTCCGCTTGCTGAACCCATGAGAACGTGGATAACTGAGTACCTAGAAGAGCGATCACATGGTGACCCCTGCGACAATTGGCACAACACGTCTGACCATGTACAAGGTTCAGCTTGCAACCAGGAAGTGACGATCAACGGTGTATTACCCACAATACGACGCAGGATCAATCGTCAAACAACGACTTTCACCTTTGGCCCCAACCGCGTCTCGGTCAGTCTCCCTTTCAAAAGAACTCATCTCGCGAATGATCGACAATCAAAAAAGCAGTGCGCAGGACGGCGGATCGCATGCTTAGTGAAATTGCATCCCCATCGCCATATATTGTTACGGAAACCTTGCCAGACGTTTTGGATTTGTCTATCGCATTGTATTCGTTCTTTTGAAAACTTGCTTTTGTCTCAGTGGTTTCCATTACGCCCGCTCCCTTCGATCTTTCTGGTCAGGAGAAAAGCAGCAGGCAGAACGAAGAGTGGGCCTCAGCTTCCGGTCAGTAGGGTCCTCGAACGAGGGTCACACAGGTCTGACATGAATCTGACATTTTCGTACGGGCTGCGTGCTGCGCAGCGTAAGCGTTGCTTTGTAATGACGTCAGTGCCGCCCCCCTTCCTGCCCTGTGAACTGCCATATAACCGATGCCAATAAACCTTCCTTCAGTCAAAAAGGTCTTTATTATTTCGAAATGTTTTTCGATGAAAATGATTTCGGAGAAACTACAGTTGCATGGAAACAAACGTCTGTGGCCTTGTTTGGTGAAGAACGGCTGTCAATTAAGTTGAACAGAAACATTCGAAGGTGGGAATTACACGGTCTGGTGTCTAACGCTGTGCAGTACACACGGTGCAAGGCACTCCTGAGCTTAACTGACTGGACTGAAGAAGTTGTTTAATATACTCACTCTTAACTGCAATGAAACGTGCCAATATATATTTTTTTTTAATTTGCAACACCATAACTATTAAAAAGCTAAATAAATTAAAATTTTTTATGACCCTCGAACTATTCACATGCACAAAACAGACATATGGTAAATAGCAGACATGTGATTGCAAGCAGAAACAAAATTGAGTTCCGAATAATTTTAAATATCCTTTGATGTCAAGGTGTGCTGCGCCTTCTAACCCGAGGCTGTTTCCAATCCGGAAAAGATATTGGTATATAAACAAAAAGCGCCGAATAGGCAGGGACCATGAAAAGTCTTGTCTTTTTTTTACTAAGACGTAAGGAGCGTGCTGGTAGAGACTTAAGAGATACACAGAAAGAATAAAGACAAAGAGGACAAGAACACAGATACGTACTCGTCTATGTTCTTGTCCTCTTTGTGTTTATTTTTTCTGTGTTTTTTATGCTTCGTTTATAAGTCATATCTTCCAACATTTGTACCCATTTGACTATTATATTACCATTCGACCATGATCAGAATAGAGCTTGAGGCTGAGAGATTAATTAGCACTGTTTGTCTATGCTGGAAAAAGCGACGAAGAAACTTCATCGTGACGTCGCCGGTGGGAGGAGCCCCAACTTCATCGCCGGCAAACTCCACTGGGGAGCCAACTTTATCGTGACGTCGGTCAAGAGAAACGATTAAGTTGAAACTTCATCGGGCATTTTCCCCAAAACTGTCCCCACAGGGAATTGTGAAACACCGAGTGAAGGGAATTGTAAAAATATTACTTTTAAGTTTGAAAAAAACGTAGAACCTGTTTCAATTAAAATAGAATAACATAAGCTAAATTTTATTTGCACAAATTATGCATTTTACTTGAGTGACAATAGTAATTATTCGCATAAACTACAGCCGTTTGTTAATCGGGGTGTTGGCAACGTTGGAAAAGCCGGATTCGGGAGTTCCGTTTGAAATTTGTTGTTGCGTTGAGACAACCTCGTGGTTTTCGATTGTTTGACAGTTTTAGACCATCGCCTCCACTGATCTGTGATCGCCTCTGCTTCGACTCGAAGCACTCGAAGTATGGCCACCGCCGACAACGCCGCCAACGCCGCCAAGAGGAGGAGGCTCGGGGCCCGTGTTTCCGCGGGGCAGTTCGCTCTGCTCCTAGACTATCTGTTGGCGAACCCTGTCCTTGTAAGGGCCGCCACAGATAGTCCGCTATCCAAGGAAGAGAGAACTGCCCTGTGGTACATCATTGTCCGAGAATTGAATGTCGAGGGCCCGTCGGTCAAAAGTCGGGCCGAGTGGAAGGCATTTTGGAATGCGCGTGTGTGCGCGGCGCGAAGAAGGGACCTCGACCTTTCCGGTGCCACCCAGCGGACCGGCGGGGGTGTCAACCCCGTCCCTCCGCTGAGCGCCGAGGAAGAAAGAATATTGTCCCTCGTGGGGCCTGATTCCTCGCGAGGCTGCGGGGGAAGGCGCGTGGCACCGGTGGCACCTCGCCCAGCGCCACAGCCTGACCCAACGGCTGCAGCCCCGGTAAGTACTTGGAATCGCAGGTGTAGCTAAGGTACCACAGTATCTGACCTCGTGATGTGGTAGTTGTGAACAGAAAACGCAGTATGTGTTGTTAGGGCTGTCAGAAATGCCACAGGTCATCGTGACAACTGTACCTTCATAGGTACAGTTATGACTGGATATACTGCACAGTACGACTCATAACTGGAAGAACACCCCAGTTGATGTACTGTTTTTCTAACTCAATAAACGTTGACGATCTGGTCAATTAATAGTTCAGTCAGAACAAAAAAAAAAAAATAGTGCAAAGACAGGGGCAAAAACAAAAAGGATTGACAACATGATAACTCCAGTTTTACCCAATATACAGGACTCCCCAGCAGAAGACGGTGAGGCCGAGGGCACGCCTGAAGTGGCATTGCCTGGGGAGGTGGCAGCTTCGCCGCCACAAAATGGTACGAGGAAACACAAAATTACATATCTTGAATCATATAAAAATGAGCTTCGTGTTTGCAGTGCACCAGCCACCATGTGCCCTGCCGCCTCGTACTACACGAGCACGGCCTGGGCAACCATGCACGGCCAGGGACCTGCTGGCCACCCAGCAGCAGCAACTGGCTGCCCAGCTTCAGCTGCTGGCTGCGCAGCAGGGCATTCGTGCTGCCCTAGAGGAAATTCTGCGGCTCCAAAGGGGTGCAACCGATGCGCTCGCTCGCTTAACAAGTGTAAGTATTTTTTTTTTCTGTTTGGAGAGCTAGGAAAATTTAACCTATGCCGAGCTCTTATTTTCTGACAAAATGTTTGTAGACAACAGGCATCTAATCTAAAGTTTGAGATAGTATTGTTTTTGTCTATTTATTTCATTCTCGTTTTAAACTTGAGCTTTCGGCATTTTGCTGAGCAATCCGTGAAAATCGTGAAAACAATCTGCTATTTCTTGAAAGAGGCCCAGCTCGTAAGCACTAAACAGAGCGGTGCACTGTTAATGTGAACAAGCACTCGCAGAATTTTTTTGTTTTTTCCTTAGAACCGAAAAGCTGCCATCAAAGTTACTATTGCTACGGAAAGTGCTCAGTTGGGGCTATAATGTAGGCGGTAAAATTCTGCGCCCTGCCCGCTAATGCTCTTAAAGTCAAATAAAAATATGTGCCAATGACATGTTCGCACTAACAGTGTTGCGATGTGTATAGAGGACGATGTGTGATGTGTATAGGGGGCACTAACAGTGTTGCAATGTGTATAGGCTGTGGCTATCGGCCGATGTGTATATGGGGCGAACAGAACAAAATAAGATTGAAAGCAGAACCTATTGCCACTAATAAACAAGGAATGTGTCAGTTCACTAGAATCTTCCTTTTTACAACTTAACACGCGTGGAGCTGCCTGCATGGCATTTTCGCCGCTCCGGCCAGAACGTTTCCGTCCCAGTTCATATTGCCGCCGCCTGCACCTGTACTTACAACTATACAACACAGCACCTACACGGTCTGTTCAAAACGTATCTGACCTGAATTTGTTACACGGAAACAAATGAAGCGCTCACAGCGTCCTCTGGTGGGGAGGTGGTGGGAACATTAATGCACATGCATGAATTTTACCAGGCCCCCAGAAAATGCGAGTCGCGGGCAGTCAGCCTGAGTGAGGTGTAGTCAGTGCTCGTCAGTTTTTCACGTGACTCAAATCGGGTTCCTTTCTTTGGGAAGAGCCGGGCATCAGAAGGAGCCATGTCGGAAGAGTAGGGAACCCGATTCTGGCCGAGGAGCTCTGAATCAATTTCAAAGCAAAGGCCCACGCACTACAAGTCTTTCAAACCTAAGCTCCCGCTGAACAAGAGGCCTCAAAGGGCTTATTCAAATATGGCTTAGCCTATGCTCAGATTCCTACTGCTGCAGGCTAGATATGATGAAGGTAAAGGCAGTGCCATGCCAAAGACTACTGCGGGCCACACCACTAACCCATTCTTACATTTAGCTAGCATGCTTTTCAAAAAGTAATCTTTTCACTGTTTTCAGGCTGTGGAGGGACTAGCGGCTGCTGGTGCCCAGCAGTCTGCGTCCCTCACAACACTGGTGCTTCATCTGATGGGTGTCCGTAACCTGAACCCCCGGTCAGAATAAAAGCTGTCTCCAGAGGCCATTTTCTTTGTCATTTATTTAATCTGCACTCAAAAAACCTGTTGCAGATGTTATACAAATCCCATATCTATTCTTTTATCTCTCACAGGGTCTTTAAAACTGAAAGACTTAAGCATATCTGGTGCAGGTGGCAAGAAACCATTTCATATGCTTCTATTTGTGCGCGACTTACCTTCATGTCATGGTTGCGATACAGGAAAAAGACATGCACAAATCAGTTTTTGTGATTATCAGGTGGAGTGAACCAAAATGTAGCGTACGTAATTTTTATTTCATTGTACAAAGTCTCAATAGTTAAATCTGTTATAAGTATACATATGAAACTGCATGCCGAACTTTGCAGATATCAATCAGAGCTGGGCAGTATTTCGATACAGTTGAGTACCTTGTATCTGGTATCGCTTGCCAGAAAAAAACATGTATCGAAGTATCGGTATCGAAAATACTTCTTGAAAGTATCGTGTATTGTAAAAATACCCGATACTTGCAAAAGTGCGCTTCTAAATCGAAGCTGCGTTTTCTTTCACTCTTGTTCAGGGGAAGCTAGAGCATAGAAGGCCTCCGAAAAGACAACATCAAGTAAACAAATCTTGTGTCCGCGGCTAAAACAACAAACAAAGAAACACGATCGAAAGAAAGTCGAGCGGTTTCGCAATCTCTGCACGGGCATTGTCCTTTTTTTGTGTGTCTATAGCAAACCCGGGTTGCACGGCCGCCCAGAGCACTACAGGAGCCAGACAGGAGGGCGCCGTCTGCAAAACGCTAGGCGGCCAGGCTGAGCTCTGCCCCTGGTTTTCTTTTCCGCGGAACTTCACTTGATATTTCCGACTGTATGGTGCGCACTTCGCAGTCCCAGTCTTGGAGTTGAAAGTTATTTGTTCCGCCGCGTCGACGGGCTAGCAATGGCAGACAACGACAATACTCCTCGCTGTGCCATCTTGGACGGGAAGTATTTTACCGTGATTTCATCTAGGGACGACAGAGTAAAGGCTGCCTGTTCGCTTTGTAAAGCGACCATCTGTGGCGCCTACTCGTCAACCTCGAATTTCAAGCTTCACTTAAAGGTAGGTGCAGAATCAACATAAATTAGATTTTTGTTTGCTTGTAACATGCCAAGAAATGCATTGAGTCGAACAGAGTGTATCTATATGTATCTAGTTTTTCAGTGCTGTCTTATGTATCAAAACGGTGCATTTGCATAGCTTACGGAAGTACGCTTTGTGTGATATTACTTGTGTGGCGGCTATATAATTAATCGATACTTATTTTGTTTCAGCGCGTGCATCCACAAGAGCTAAGAAGGTTCGATGAGTACAAAGAAGGGTGGAGAAAACAAGCAGTCAAGAGAAAGGCCGACGCCCCTGCTGACAAAATGCGCCAAACGAAACTGTTTTGCTCTCCCGGGAGTCAACTGACTCAGCCTAAAGTAGACAATCTGATCGTCACGTTCGTTGTGGATGGGTTGCATTCATTATCGACAGTCGAAGAGCCAGGTTTCATACAGCTTGTAACAGGTGAGCTTTCAATTCTATGCGAAATCAGACTGCATTATAATTGTACATTGTCTCTTTTTCTATTTTAGGCTTGCGCCCAGGGACTAGTGTGATGTCGCGACGCTCCCTAGGTCGGCGAATTGATGAGGAATGGGAAAAGTTTCTGGATGACGCGCGAGAGAAGTTGTTTGGTCAAAGCTATGTTGCAACCACAGCTGACATCTGGTCCACTCACCATCGTAGCTTCGTGGGTGTCACGGTTCATTGGGTAAGCGCTTTGTGTTTTGAATAAAACAAAATGTGTCCCTTTCCTTCACTACCGTGGCAAAGGCAGTGGTAACACAGAATGTGTACGCATTATTTTGGGGAGCTTTCATCAGCTTGCTGGAAACAGCGTCTCCGGAAGAAAGCCCTGCCAAAAGTAGCGCTCGAGCGGGAGTGGAACGCGTAGGTCACGTAGATTTTATGCTTCGCCCACGTATAAGGTGAATCGAAGCATATGGTTTCCTCATAGAGCGGTAGTACAGTGGTTAAGACATCGGATTCACAGTATGAGGGTCAGAGATTCGTAAAAAAGTCCCTCGTAGTTCAGTGTTTAAGACATCGGATTCATAATCTGAGGGACGCTGGTTCGTATCGGAGCGCTGCCGGTGTCTTTTATATTTCAATTTTCCTGTTCCGCACCTTCGTTACCTAGAAGGCGTCGCCGGAAGTGCCTGAGGCCATTCCTATAACATATTCTGTATTAAAAAGTAGAAGTTGTGGAAAATCATGATTAAGTAACTAATGAATGATAATATTTGTATATTTATTTAGATCGATGCTGGCACCCTTTCTCGGAGGTCGCTCGCACTGGCCTGCAGGAGGTTTCCTGGAAGCCACACGTACGACAGGATAGCAGAAATGCTGGAAGACATTAGGCAGTCCTTCGACATCTCGCGGGAGAAGGTCGTAGCCACGGTCACAGACAACGCCAGCAACTTCGCCAAAGCCTTCAGGAAGTTCGGCTTTTGTTCTGAGATTACTGACCAGGGTAAGGGTAATGCTGTACTTATTATCAAACATTTTTTCAGATTTTTTAAGGACTGATTTACGTCTGTCTCAATAACCTAAACCCAAGTGGGTAACGTGCGATTACAAATGCAAGAAGTGTGAAAAATATCCGTCATGTTATGCACCGATTCTAATTTTCCTCTTGTCTGGTGCAGCTGACTTGGTTAATTTTTGTGATACATATAATTCTTCTTTTGATACGCAATACAAATAATTGAAGATGAAGCCACTGGAGCTAATGCAAACGAGAGTGTTTTTGATTATTGCACAACTGTTTTTCTTTTAGTTTCTATGAATATGTGTTATTCACCGTAAAATGTTTCCAAACATGTAATCTTCAGTGCTGTTTTAAGTATTTCGGCTAAATGTGTTCCTTTTTTAACTGGCAGATGATGTCGCCGCCGACTTGTCCTTTGAAATTATGGTCGAACTCGACAACCTGGACGATGCTGAAATCAACTTGCTCGTCATCTTCGATGCGCATGTCACACGCTGAGTCTTGTGGCAACTTCAGATGCGAAGGCAGCCTTGTCGACACCGTCCTTTGAACGTGCTAACACATCGGTCATGTCAAAGTGTTCGGCTCTATGGAACTGCGTTCGAAGACCCAAGTCGTCTGAAGTTATTGTGGACATCCTAGGGCATTCTCTGAAGACGCCATGCGTAACACGCTGGAATTCATTGTATGACAGCATGAAAGACCTCCTTCGCTCGAAGGATAAACTGCGAGATGTCTGCGATGGACTAAATCTGCAGACATTCCAAGAAAGAGACTTAGCATTTATTGCCGAGTACTGTGAGATCCTGCAGCCCATCGCCTCCGCTCTGACGCGACTCCAAGCGCAGTCCGATTGCTTCTTCGGGGAGCTGCTGCCAACGCTTTTTACCGTAAAATCAAAGCTTCAGGAGAAGGCTGGTATGGACTTCGTCTACTGCAGACCACTTTTGGATGCGGTTACATCTGGGTTCATTCGCAGATTTGACGAGCTTCTGCGAATGAAACCAAGTGCAAATGAAGCGACTGTTGCTGCTGTTCTTGGGAATGTTTTAAACAAGAGATAAAAATGAGTGCCATCGAAAGATCTAGTTTTTTAAAACACGAGTAAACGGAATACATAAGACAGCTCAGCTGCCTGCTACAAGAGTTAACGCGCCAAGAATGTCGTTCACCAGGTCTGTTTTCAGAAGACATAATCAAGTTGAAAAAACAACTCGAGGCTCTTGATACCGAACGCTATAAGGGAGCCATGGTGCGATCGCGTTTGAAACGGTTATCGCTTGGCGAGATACCAACGAAACGAGCTTTGGGAATGGAAAAGAAGTACGCGCGAGGAAATGAAATAAGCGAAATCTTGTATCAAGGAGTTCTGTCTAGTGATTGAACAACCGTGGAACGCGCGTTCGTCGAATATTATCAGGAGCTTTTCAGTTATCGCACGCCGAAGTTGACGGAGTTTGAAAGGCTCTATCTGCCGTTAATGACGTGGCTAGACGAAGACCTTAAAGAAAAACTAGAACAGTCGATACGTTTGGGCGAGGTTGAAAAAGCGATAGACCATTTGCAGCCCGGAAAATCGCCTGGACCGGATGGTCTGGGAGCGGAATTTTATAAATCCTTCAAAGACCAAATTGCACCTTTATTGCTTCGTGTGTTTAGTGAAGCGTTCCGTCTTAAAGCTTTGCCTCCGTCCTTTCTATGTACCCATACGATTTTAATTCCCAAGTGTGAAGATCACGTGAAACTCCGCCAAGTAGGGTCCTATCGTCCTATAACACTGACCAATGTTGATTACAAAATTTTAATGGAGGTGTTAGCGGAACGGCTACGGAGCGTTATAAGTATTATAGTCGGTCCGCATCAAACATGTGGTATCAAGGGGAGAAGTATCGTCACGAATGTACATGTTGCGCGTTCCATCTTAGAATGTTGTGATGCGATGGACCGAAGGTTCGCAGTGTTACAGATAGACCTCGAAAAAGCTTTTGATCGGGTGTCCCACGATATTATTTTTTCTATTTTGAAGCATGTTAATTTGGGATCAGTTTTGTGTGATGGCGTGCGCATGGCATACCGTAACTGCGCCACCTGTTTAGTTATCAACAAGCGTGTTAGCGAACGGATTCGCCTTTTTTCATCAGTGCGACAAGATTGCCCACTTTCGCCGCTGCTTTTTTGTATCTTCTTGGAGCCTTTTTGTTTAAGTGTTATACGCGATAGTTATGTGAAAGGATTTTGTTTGCAAGCGAGCGAAGTTCGTCTGCTGTGATACGCGGATGACGTAGCTATTTTTTGTACCGACAAGGAAAGTGTGAAAAGAGCCATTGATCTAACTAGGGTTTTTTGTGAACACACGTGTAGTTCAGTGAACTGGCACAAGTGTACCGATTTTTGGCACGGCGACTGGCCGTCAGCGCCAATGGTGTTTGAACGCATTGTCTGGTCTGCCACGCCCGTGCGTTATCTTGGCGTGCCTTTGGAGCACTACCGAAACAATGACGAGTATTGGCGCGAGGAAACAGAAGCCTTGCGCTCAAAGGCGACCAAGTGGGGGGGAAACTGTTTGTCAATGTTTGCGCGGGCCACAGTATGCAATGTTTTTTTTTATGGCTAAGCTGTGGTACGTGCTACAGGTGCTGCACTGTTCACGGAGTAACATTCAACGTATGCACCGAGTGTTTGCGGTTTTTATATGGAATTCGGTTTGGGAGCGAACTAGTCGAACAAACATTTTCCGCCGAGTCAAAACGGGGGGCCTTGGTCTTTCTCATTTATTCATCAGGCAGCTCGTGAACAGGTTTTTTTCCTTCGGGACCAAAGGGACCCATTTTTACGCACCGTGATTCAAGTGAGGTTACGAGACGTGATGCCCGAGTTTATTGTGGCGTCGAGTGGCTACAGCGGCCTGATTCGAGGGTATTTAGTACAACCGTTCGCAACCGCTTTGCGAACGCGGATCCGCTTTCAGTGTGAATAAGCGGTAAGTGCGGCTTCATCTCCGCTGCCGCGATGTATTCAGGAAACTTTAATCTTTGTGCACGTGCAACAACCTCACTTGTGCTCTGCACGCTCAAAGCATAACAATGTCTGAGCTCAACACGCGTTTTCTACTTTGTAAACCCCAGCGCGTGACTATGATTAACGCTGAAGGTATTAGCCCCGTGCGCGACCGAAAGCGTCGCTGTGGTCGGCCTTCCACGATTGGCCGAACGCTGACTATGACGTCGGAAAGGGGATTTATCATCGACGGAAATAAGAGGAATGAAAGAACTTTAATTTTGACGGTGTTGGCAGTGTTCCTTTGAGAGCGCAATGATTTCAAGCTTCCACCATGCAAATAACAAGCACCATCGAACTTGTTTGCAAGGTAATGACGTCACAAGGGGGAACCACAGGAGGGCGCCACCAAAACATCTCGCCGCTAATAGGATAGGCACCAGGCCACCTGGCCGCTTGTTCTGGCTCCGAGTTGAGTGGATGAACGATGCTCATATTTTTCAAATTTTATTGGCGACGGCCATTGCCTAGAAAGAACAAGTAGGGCAGGTTTATTCAGTTATTAACGTTAGGGAGGGATTTTAGGTAATATTTATCAGAAGTATAAAAATCGTTTCAAGGCTCCTTTAGGATGCGCCTTAGATGGCCACTTCGAAGAGAGGAACTCCCGATAATTCACCGGTTCTTTTAGTGCAGGTAAGGTATCGAACTTGGCCAATGGGAAGGCAATATGGCGAAAAATATTTTAAAATATATTTTTTTCTTAAATGCGGGTTGATATTATTGTAAACTTTTCCTTTCTAATAAACTTTCTGGTTCGATATAAGATATATCGAAATTTAAATTAGCATTTGATAAGCGTTTGCAGTAATGGACCATGGGATGCAAGGTTCCAAATATATCGCGAAAATATGGAAGGTACAATGATGTTTTTTCCTCGGCTTTATTACGTGCGAATAAAATAATTCAGGTTGCACGGACAAAATTGACTAGGTGCCGTACATTAAAAGGAGAAATAATAAATTATTTACGTGTTTATGCAAACCACAAAAAAAATATATATATATGCGTAGTATCACGATACATCCATTGAAAGACAAATAAAAGTGTGCGTGGCTTTTGATCAATGCTACTCAACCTGGACACTGAAGCGTATGCATGCACAGCAAGACAAGAGGTACTAGGGTCCTTCTCCTATCTTAAAATGCCTCGAACACAAAGGTGTTCAAGGCGTCGCGCGGAGCGGGATGTCCCGTGACGCTCTCGGTTTCTAGCATAGGCTGCGCTCAATCCTTAGGTGAAACGGAGTATAGCCTGGGGTCTTTAGGTACACCACGCAGTAGTGGTTACACGAACGCACGCCGATGATGGTTCACCGTACAGCGTGGTGCCAGTCAGCAGTCATGCTGCACTGGCCGGCAAGATACTGCGACATGTTGACCGTCTGGAGGACTGCCAAACATTATGCTGTCCAAATGATGCATATAACACTTCCTCCCGGTTGAGCTCATGCTGCGTATAGACCAACGCGCTGTTTCCATACAAGCCCTCACGAGGTGTGGGAAAAGGCGCAGTTTCCGCACGAGATGCGGGCACTGCACTTGCGCAGGGACCGCGTCACGTGTGTTGGTCTAGACGTGCCTCGTAATTCAGTCACCGATTAACAGTTCGTTGATTTATAAATTCGGAAAACAACCTACGTCCCCGCGACCGTGCAGTATACACAGCTCTCGGGAAATTCCGGCATTAGTCAAGCATACCGCACGAAGAGATGGCGTTGGTCACCAGCCGATTGAAATGAAAAACGCACAACCCTGTGACACAGCCAGCCATTGAGGATCCCAAAACCCCTCGTCCCCGAGGACACTGTATCCTCTTCTCTCATCTCCCTCTTTTTGTTGCTTTGTTATTAGTCGCGGGATCCCACCCCGCTGCAGTGCAGTGACCGTCACGCCCCTCCTCGCCACCCGAAAGCCGTCATTCATCGTAATTTTGATTTTCTTTCTTTCCTGCTCTTCTTCGAAGCCCTTCCTCCCCTTTCCCGGTGATCGGGCAGGGAGTCAAGAGGTCCAACGAGTTAAAAGGTCCAACGAGTCAGAAGGTCCAATAATGGATCTTTTGACGCGTTGGATCTTTTGACTCGTTGGACCTCTTGACTCGGAATCCCTTAAAATACTTGTGCACATGATCATGCCAAATGTTCCGCACTACAAACGTGACATCACACGGCC
This sequence comes from Ixodes persulcatus, assembly GCA_013358835.2. Taxonomy (NCBI): domain Eukaryota; kingdom Metazoa; phylum Arthropoda; class Arachnida; order Ixodida; family Ixodidae; genus Ixodes; species Ixodes persulcatus. The sequence goes on from JABSTQ010010457.1 coordinate 203,789, forward strand.
GTGCCTGTCTTCATGGTAACGATGTACCAGTGTTGCCGTCTCTTTCGGGCTGGCAGTTTTGGTCTTGCCGTAAAGCTCCGAATCAAAACTTAGAAATCAGACTCCTACAAATCAATACACAATGCTGAAGACAAAATTACGCATCCAAATGTAAAAATGCCGACTTAAATCAGAACTGCTGCACCGCAAAAAAAAGAAAAAAAAAAAGCGGAGCTTATTTTTTTTTTTTGAATTTGTCAGGGACATGTTACGCAGGTTCATCATTCGCGCACGTATAGCCATTCATACATACAAAAAGATAATGAAGAGGCAGAAGTACCGAACTGCTTACGTTGAATTCTGGTGAGTATCGGACGCTCTATTTGATGTATTCTATATGAAACTGACGAGTCTACGCCGACTAACCTGCGGAAAGTCATGTTGGAACGCTGGTCTGAACCGTAGGTCCTATCGTACAGTGGCCAATATTACTGTCGTCTGCAATGTCCTATTGTCTCCTCCCCGAGAGCGATTGCGCTCTGGAGAAAGTACTGAACATGTGGAAATATGACGAAAAGTACGTATTTACAGTTTGAAATTTTAGCGTTAAGGGAGGATAATAGGTAAAATCGTAAAAAAAAGAGAAAAACGTATCATTTATTTTGCTGCTTAAATATACTACGATTCTTGGAGAAACTGCCCTCCAAGTGGCGCGCTGGGATGAGCGCTAGAAATTTTCGAGCGATTTCTCTGCCAGTGAAGCTTCGCTTCCACGTGAGTGAATACCCCCTCTACAGAGATTAACTCAAGGCGACAATTGCAGCCGTGCACGAACAGCACAAATTGAAACAAATACTACAATAGAAATACTGGCTACGACGTGCCGTGCGGGGAAGCAAACACGTTGCTTGGAACCGCCGTGGAGCGGCTTGATTATTGGCTCTCAAATAATTACGGCATAAGTGTTTACTTTTTACTAAGAGATTCATACCCTGAGCCGTTCAAAATACTCTCATAGGTATGACATTACTGAAAAAGAAAAATCAACAGGCGGGAATACGTTTTATGGCTTAGGTTGTCCCCGATAAAATCCGTACCTTCGAAACGACCAGTCTATAGAAAAGGCGGAAACGCAGAGCACAGATGTAGTGATCGGGTTGGCGTGCTGTGGAATTGGTGTTTGTATGTGCCGTGTATGTGTGTGTACGCTCAATGCATATATTCAGCTGATGCTAGTGGTATGCGTAATGTATCTACATGTGTGTATAATAAAGGTGCTGAAGGGCTCGATGGGTAATGGCGGCGTGAACAAATAAAAACATTTTTTTTGTAGAGCATTAATTAGGCTGTAACTAGCGCCACCTAGCCTGGCTACTTACAGTTACTCTGCTTGACCCTGCCATCCGGTGGCAAGCGAGTTAAGTTTCTTTCACGCTTCGCCATAATCTGTGGTTACCGTGGAACTAGGCTGCTTCGAATTTTCTCTTTTTGAGAGCGGCTTTTGGCTTCGCGAATGGTTTACCTCTCCTCCGCGATGTGCTGTTGACGAAGGAATTGTGGCTCGAGGAATAGCGAAGATAAGACGTAAAGTGCGCGAAGTAACTGGGTATCGGTTGTCTCCGTTTAATTTCGCAGTGCTGACAATAAGAAGACTGAGTGACTGCTTTCGAAACGCAAGTATCTTTACCTGCGGGAGAAAGCCGGCTTCGGAAATAAATACAGTTCGTGGAAAGATCGTGTAACGCTTTTATTTGCTGCTCCTCTTGCCCCGTACAATAGACGTAGCGTCCTCATTAAGCCTTATTGAGCTCGAATTTTTCGATTCGGGGCCACCATAATGAGATGCAGGCGACGGAGGAAGTTTGCCCCCCCTGCTTTCAGGACTAAAGTTTCTCCCATTTGGAAGAAATATATCAGTTCAAGAGTGTTCCTCTCTTTAGGGAGGACTATAGTGACCCTTTTTTCTAAAAGAGTGCCATCAGTGATCCAGTGAAGTAAGTGGGTAAGCGCGGTGGAAGCTTCTAAAACCATCCAACATTGCGTGTAGCGAGTGGGTACTGCCAAGGTGGGATTTCTTGTAACGGGAGTAATGTTTTTAAACAAGGTTTTAAAGCAGACGACACGATAAATCTCCCTTCGTTGCGCAATACTTGGCGGGATGCCAGGGCGGCAATCTTCGCTTGCTTCCGCTCGCTTTGCGCGGCACGGTGGTTGGAGTACCGACTTCCCTCATCTCGCAAAAAAGGCAACTTTTTTTTTTAATCTTTCGCGCGCACGCAGCGACGACGGGCTACAAAGACAAAATTTCTGCGGAATGTCGCCCATAAAGTTATCGCTTTAAAGGAAAATTGTAATTGCCACCCTTCTTAAGGGCAATTCACACGCTTGCGTTAAGCCCGACCGACGTACGGGTTGCTATGACAATAGCTGCGTCGCCTCCATCAAAACAGGCTAAAAACCGGTTTTGTTGGAGCCGACGCAGCTGTTGCCATAGCAACCCGTACGTCGGTCGGACTCACCGGAAGTGTGTGAATCGCCCTTTACTGTTTCCATGCCTGTCAGACACGTACGAGCCGATATATATGCTACATGAAGTCATATTGTAAGTCGGAAGTAGAGGAGAGTTGTTTACAAAGAAGCCTGCGTTTGCCCAAACCGGGTGTTGACACTGCGCGTGCACCGGAACCAGATTTGCGGGAGGGGAAGTGTCTGGGCATGTGCTCCGTCGTCACCAACGCCCCCCCCCCCCCCCCCCCCCCCCCCGGCGTGACGTCAGAGGAGCGTGTTGGTCTATAAAAAGGTGGTACAGTTTGAAGTATAACTCGAGGAATAAAGACACAAACAACGCCCAAGTGCAGTCTTCGCCGTCACAAGGACGAGAGAGATAACCGGGATGGATATGCTGCTGAGATGAGGCAATGTAAGGCGTTTCAAACGTTTCCAGACGGTCTTGGTCTTGAAACGTCCAGACGTTTCAAGACCACGAAGACCTCGACTCACAACTGCTCACGGCCAACCTCAGTTACCTTTCGTACGGCTCCAAACGTCGGCGCACCGCTCCATCGGGCATGTGAATTGAGGCCCAATGCAGCGGAAGGCGAACCTCGGTTGAGCTGGGGTTGATTAAAAGCAACACACCGCAGGTCCTTCACTTCGGACTTTGTGCAGTCCAGAAACCGCTGTTCGCTTCAAATGTTCCGAGCATAGCCATCCAGACGTGGTTCATCTCATAGGCACCCAACGACACGATCTTGAACAGCACTGCGCAATTTTTTAGCTTTTGCCTGAAATGCTCGATGCAGTATGTTCGCCCCTTCAAGTCACAGTGCAAAAAAAACTCGGTTTATAAGACACGTTGCCCCCGATAAAATTGGGGGCAACACGACCTTGTCGTTTTCAGTAGATGACGCACTGTCAGAAAGTGAAAAAACCGCGGACACAGTGGTTGGTTGGCAAAACTGCGTTGGAGCCAGTCACCCTGCGACCGTTCTTGGCGAGAGCAAGAAGAATCAAATTGCAAACTCCATGCACATAAACAGTAACAAATCAAAGGTAGTCTTTTAGATTTTAAAATAGAGGTTGTATTTATGTTCTTATGTTTTCTCTAGGTCACGGTGTAAGAAATACATTTAGGTGGTGACTCTGGCCGCTCCTCCCACGGGGAGCGAGCGACAAGATCGTGTTCGGAGCTATAGACCTTTCCAAAAACGAGCTTGTGGCCGGTGTCATTTTGAGCGTTCGTGCGTATGGCGCGTGCTTTGCTCGCTTTCCGAAGCGACGAACACGCACGTGCTGGGCTGTGAAGATCGCACGCTGGACTGTGATTTTGTAAACATTGGAAAGGTCTATACTCCGTTTCACCTTATGTTGTACCGCAGCGAAAGCTAGAAGCGCGAGCTCATAGCGTTGGCAGCAGCCCTTGGTGCGCGAGAGCTTGTGCCGCCGAGATGTGCCCTAGAGCAAGGAGCTCGCGCTTGTAGCCTTTCCTGTGGTACAACACAAGGTGAAACAGAGTATAGCCTCGAACAAGGAGTATACTCTGTTTCACCTTGTGATGTACCGCAGGAAAGGCTACAAGCAGCGAGCTCATTGCTCTGGGGCCCATCCCGGCGGCACAAGCTCTCGTGACTTAAGAGCAGCTGCCAACGCTATGAGCTCGCGCTTCTAGCCTTGGCTGCGGTACAACATAAGGTGAAACGAAGTATAGTTGTTCCGCGCCGCCGCGAAGGGCGCTGATGTGTGAGCACCGTGGGTATGAGGTCTCTCCTCGGCGGCCACGGTGTCGGGGGCGTAGCTTGCTCGCCTTTTTCGCGGTGTGGTGGTGGTGTGCGGTCAGTGGCTGGCCTCATGTTTTGCTTTGGTGCTGTGTTGATCACAGGTGTCACCATCGTGCCAGAAGATGAGCCTTAACCCGAAGAAGAAGTTATGCTATAAGAATGGGAAAGACGTGCTTCGTTCCCAACTGCAATTCGGGGTACCGGAACTGCGCAGAGCGAGTGTCCTTGTTTAAAGCTCCATCGAATGACGCTGGCCTGGAGCAGTGGCGTCGTGCAATCCCGAGGGCCGATCGCAAGTTACTACCTAGTCTCCTTATCTCGTTGACCAAGTGAAGACCAAGCTTGACAGTCTAATTTCTGTCGAAGACTGGGAATGCGAAGTTGTCTGGACAGAAAAGGCTCAAGAAACCAAGGCTGTGGACTGCATGCTATATTATGTAACTGGGTTTTTGAGCGTGAAAATAAATAAAAAAAAAACTACACGCTGCCCTGCATGCCGATCCGCTTTCAGCATCGACAAGAACACTTCTACTGAAGCAGCATTGACAAACGAGAAGAACAGAGGAGGCCTTATACACCCCAACAAGAACCTTTTCCAGATACTGAAGAAAGCGGAACAGTTCTTCGTGGAAAATAAAAGCCACCAGACTGTCTGCTGGGACACAATTGACAGTGTTCTTGACACATGCACAATAGCGTTTCCATGCGCTGAACACAAAGAAGAAACAATTGCCCAGTTGCTTTACTACTACTTCCGCATCCGAATGCGACAACACTGTAAGCATATTACGATGAGTAGGAACAAACAAGCTCAAGAAATAAAGAAATCAGCAAAGCAGCGCTCGTCTTAGTTTAAGGGCATGGGCGAGAAGCACAGGATGTATGCAGTGAATCCAGCTTTTATGCACATTTTAAAGCAAAAATATTTGTCAGGTATTTTTTTACCTGTAAGACGGAGTGACACCATATTGTGAGAGCATAGATGAAAAGTGATTTATGTCTTATAACCGCTACTATTGTTTGACTTTCAGTCACTGTGTCATCATGTCAGTCCGTATGTCCTCATAGTGTGTCATCATTTCAGTCACTATTTCATCATAAATAGGAATGTTTTCTGCTCACAAGGTTTGTATGTTCCACAGTACAAGTTGACATTGTATGTATAAATCATTTGTAATGCTAAAACCTTTATGCGCATGTGAACAATTATTTAGGCCCCACTATGTAACATTATTAGAATCTTATTTTTTTTCAATAAGGCAGGAGCAGGGTGGAAAAAATCACCCGACCTCATATAAAGCCACGCAATGTGTGTAAACAATTTACGGAACTGTTACCAAACATGTTGTTTGACAAAACATGCGAGCACGACCCAGGCGTTTACTCTAAATTATTGAAGGCCCATTAGATTATGCCGGGAAGTTTTATATTTATACGAGTATTTTTGTCACGTTGAGTCATCATCGGAATGTTCTCATTTAAAAAAAAAAAAAAAAATAACAGGAACCGCATGGAGAAAAAGGCAATCAGTGTCAGTGCGCCAACATAAATCCATCATTTTACTACACAGTACACAGGGACCGAGTAAAGAATGCATAATTTCCTTTACAAGCCCTCTATACAAGCCTTCACAAGCCCTCTATTTGTGGGCGCCATCTATCCCCGTGGGAGTGAAGCGCGCTCGGTGCCCCGAACATAATGTGGTCGCCGCGCGAGACAGAGGGTCATCACCTAAATGTATTTCTTCCACCGTGCTCTAGGTGCACCTAAAATCGATGTAGCAGAAAGTGTAAAATCGTTAGCAATATTATTTGATCAGACCATGCTATGAGATCAGACGTTAATCCATTCAGGGTGTGGCCGTAAAGAATAACACATTTGGGCACGCGAATGTAGTTTCCCAAGAAGTTATATACATTTTTTTCAGAGCTCCAGTCAGTAATGGTAAAATATTAAAAAAAGAACGAGCGAAAACGGCCGCCGTGCATTTCCTATGCCCTATACCGGATGTTCGTCGTCTGCAGGCTGCTTTGTGAGCTTGTTCCCAGGTAATCATTGTTCACATAATTTGTTAAAATTATTAATTATCGCGATTATCTTGCTCATCAACAGCCTCTGCTGTAGGTGTTTAGCGTTTTTGGTTTCAGCAAGCCATCCAGAAGCGAGTTCATAAACTGGTGTGCAACCGACGAAGAGGCTGGTATATGATATAGGAAATACACGGCCTTCGATTGTGCTTTATTTTTAATATTTCACGACCTCAACTTTGAGATATAAAAATAGAAATAAAACTTCTAGTGAAAACACGTTCGCGTGCCCAATTTCAGGTATGTACGATTGGAACTCACATTTTGTAAGGCGTGCCAAATGTGTTAGTCCTTACGGCCGCACCCTGTACATGTAAGAAACTCTCATGAGGTCTAGGTAAAATGTTAAAATATCGCCATATACATCCTACCTCCTATATTGCCTCTTATTTATGATTCTCTGTTTTACTCAAACTATAACTATTGGTTTCTTGGCTTGTTTTTATGGAGAAATAAGAGCTCTACAAATCGTAATAGAATACACACTGTTCTGGAAAAGCCCGAATTCTATCACACTGAAAAACGATACTTGTACAAAGGCATTATTTAATATACTTAATATTGTGTACATAGGCGCCCTAGGCAGCCTTCAACAGTGCCCCCCCCCCCCCCCCCAACTCCCTCTCCCCATGGTCAGTGCATGGGGACAACACCTCCTAGAAGACAAGGCCAGAGCGCTCCTCTGGTGACGTTGCGAAGGAAGGCCATCGGGGGCGCGCGTCGAAGCGAAGGCAACGCGCGTGGATCGACCGTCGTAACGCGCTTTTAGTCACATACGCGTGTCTTATTAGCTAAAATGAAAGCTGCACATATATCAAGGGGTCTCGAAAATATTTTATTACACGGGCAAAATATTACACCGCTAAATAATCGGTATGAAATGGTACGAGGTAGGCGTATAAGAGAAAACATTGAGTCACGCAATTATTGCTGTAGGAATGCATATTTTACACAGAAATACTTCGACAAAATGGCGAGACAAGCAGTGATTGGACACAGCAAAACAGATCACAGTTAAAAATCAGGTAGACTTAGTCAACGCGGACACGGCTAGACAAATGTCACTTACGATCATTTAAGCGATGTTATCGCGTGCAGTCACTGAATTCTTGCATCATACCCTGGCCAGATGGCAATAGTAATGTAATTTCGATCGAATTACATTATGGGGTTGACAAATCAGCTTGCGACGATCGTATAATCACTCAACACCGCGAGCTGATTAAGTCCCATATCATTTAATGAAAATATATGAACTTTTCCGTGTGGCATTGGTACTAAATATACTATTTACAGTCAACTAATTTACTTCTCCCTATGGGCTCGAGCTGCCTTAGAACAAAATATCTTATTTTGGATACAATAATACTATTACCTTAATACAGTTAATATTCTAGTATAAAAGCGGTAAAGGCAATAAAATAACATTAGTATAAATAAACACATAAGCACAAACAACGCACTTTTTATAATCACACAAACTTGTTATTCACCTTCCAGTGAAAACTAGAATATTACCACACAGATTTACAAATGTCGACGCAACCGCACACGGATAACGATCGAACAAGATGCCATTCTATCACGAAAAAAAAAAAAAAAAAAAAAAAACGACTGCAGCACTTCACTCGCGTCCCAGATGACCAAGAAAGCCCGTAAATAAGTTGTTTCTCACCTGTCGATCGTATCCATACGTCCCACAATATCCGTGACGAAAACATTTGAACACGAACTTTAAGTCTCTCTCTGTCAAAAGAGAGGTCTATCGATAATCGACCAGAGACGTCGTTGGCTAGTTGTCACACATGTCACTCAAACCGTAGCAGGACTTGTTCCGCGAATTCACGTAAATGCCGTAGTATCAAGCGAACACAAAAAAAACTACCCGAGACTGCGGTGACGACCAAGAAACGACGGGCAGGATCAAAAGAACCACACACACACGCACACGAGAGCAGTGGCCGCAGTGGGAGGCTTAACGTCGTCGACCCATCTCTTGCTCGCGTGCGCTCCCTGCGACGATTACTGGATTTTTTTCGGTTCCCTTCTCTTCTGAAAGTCTCAGCGTTCCTTTTTAGACAGTCAGCAGCTCACACACAACGTAAATTTACCAGAATCGAAGCCCGTACGAGGGAAGAAAACGTCCCAGCGGACCGGTTCATTCGAAAAGTGTGGTGATCTGCGGGATTGCACGTAGTCCCGCGGTTACGGGGATAATCATAAATATAAAAAATTGGTACTTTCAACCTTGGTAGCGCGTTGTATATTATGTTTATATTATATATATAATAAATTGTACAATACTGCGCTTTTAAAACATATATTAATGTCGGATAAACGCTCACAAACACCCCGCGCCGCTCGAGAATTTTTTTTTTTTTTTTTTTTACGTCGATGTTTAGAACTTTTTTTCACGCAGTTGCGCGATGGACTTCCTTCCTCTGCCATTGTGACGTAGCGACTCGGAGCGCTCTGGTCTTTTCTTCTAGGAGGTGTTGATGGGGAGCGGGGGTTGGATAAGGGGGGGGGGGGGGGGGGTGTAGCTACGTTTGGCCTGTTAGTCATTATAAAAATATATTGATATTAATTTCGAACCTTAAAATTAGGGAAGCCGTGTAGGCCGTGTATAAGGTTGGCTCTGTACACACCGCATTCCAGAACGAACTATAGTAATGAGATGTTGACATGCATTGTGCAGCGCTACTTTAAATCGTTTCACTGTAGTCTATATAAATGTTTGAAGTGAAGCAAGCAATAATTTGCCTTTAATATGTCTTAAGACGTTTTCTGTGAGTATTGAGAATAGCAGCAATCTAGATTACTTGCTTTCCTTTGTTTTTCAATCAATATATATTTGTACTCTTTAAACTTTTGTGTTTGTGGTATTCTTTTGAATATTGTGTACATTCATGCTAATTCTTTGCTGCTGTAAGGGAAGCAGAGACCTATGGATGGTCATGCAAGAGCTGAGTCATTTTTTTCTTAATCTGCATTCGCTAGTCAAATGAAAAAAAAAAAAAAATTAAATTCTATTCACATAAACCACACCAAAACTAAAAAAAAAATGAAAAAAAAAAATGTGGGCGGTAACTACGAAGGGATTTCAAAACAAAGGTCTCACCGAGATTTGAACTCAGATCGCTGGATGTAGAGACCAGAGAGACCCGATCCTTCCGACGCCGGGAATCCAACCCGGGCCTCCTGGATGAGAGCCAGGTATCCTAGCCACTAGACCACGCCGGAACGGAGGGAGCTAAAGAGCACGTGCTTTTTCTCTTGCGACACTCCAAATGCGAGGGTATTTAAAAAAGAGAAAGGTCTCACCGAGATTTGAATTCGGATGGCTGGATTCAAAGTCCAGAGTGATAACCATTACACCATGAGACCCAATTCTTCCGGCGCCGGGAATCGAACCCGGGCCTCCTGGGTGAGAGCCAGGTATCCTAGCCACTAGACCACGCCGGAACGTAGAGAGCGGAGATCCACGGGCTTTTTCTCTGCGGATACTCCAACAACAAGAATATTTAAAAAAGAGAAAGGTCCCACCGAGATTTGAACTCGGTTCGCTGGATTCAGAGTCCAGAGTGATAACCATTACACCATGAGACCCAATCCTTCCGACGCCGGGAATCGAACCCGGGCCTCCTGGGTGAGAGCCAGGTATCCTAGCCACCTGACCACGCCGAAATGTAGAGAGCTGAGATCCATGGGCTATTTCTCTGCGGATACTCCAACAACAAGACGATTTAAAAAAGAGAAAGGTCCTCACTGAGATTTGAACTCGAATCGCTGGATTCAGAGTCCAGAGTGATAACCATTACACCATGAGACCTTTTTTTAATTTCTTTATTGCAGGGAGGATTGCAAGAACGGTCATGTCACTCGTTTAATGCACACTCGTTGCGACCTCAACAACGTCACTATTACGGGTGTTTACGCCGTCGTCCGAAGTTCGCAGTCCTGATACGCCTCGTGTTTGCATTGTTTGCGTTTGCCAGTGTGCCTGCATTTCTGTAGCTCCCGTCAAACTTTCACTTTGCAATTGTTTAACGATTCGTGGTCTTAAGTTTTCCCACGTATCCGAGTGAAGAACGGTTTGTACTGGTTAAAGCCTATTGCGCCGTTCTGCGGGTTTTGTCGTCGAGGGCCCGCCGGGCGCGTTCAAGGCTCCGTTCGTCGGGACGATGAGCCTGCCGCATGTTTTAAGAGACGCTGCTCGATAGCGCGATGCCCAAGTGATGACTGCACCGCTGGCATTACACTTCATCGTTTTCCTGTGGACTCTGCAAGGTGAAACTTGTAGCAGCAGTGTCCGCTGCAACTATGTGTGATGTCCTGATGTCCATTGTCCGGTGATGTCTGGTAAGCTCTTGACCTCTTCTATGGGCCCTCAGTGCATCTCATGCATGCTCATTTAGTAATTGGTACCCGTTGATCGAGCGTTTTTGGGCCCAGTCTTCGTTCTAAGCTGCGCGAGACGAAACTAATCTCAGATATTAGTGGCAGATTTGCGTGGCCTCTGCTGAACGGCTGCGTGACCACAAAAACCTAATAAGAAACAATGACTGAACATTTAAGTTTTAACCAACTTTAATATTATGGTTTGAATAACACTAAAACATCCTTTGTGCTTGAAACGTAGTTGGTGTCGTCCTTCTAACATGCTGGCGACTATCAGGTCTACTTGCTGTGGATGTGCTCGGGAACCTCGTAATGTAATCGTCTGCGTTGTGAACCTATCTAACCTCACGGGCGCAGAGGTGTGCTCCGCGCTCATGCCGTTCGCTGGACCCAGACGGGAGACCAGGTACAATTACGTCACCAGTTTATCGCTAACATTATTGTTTAATCTTGTTTCTTTCCTAAATGTCCACTGAAGGCATTTCGGCCTGTTCAGTTTAGCCAAGGGTATGTAAAGTAATGCACTGCTTCAAATTCAGGCGGAGGGTCTGGGTTCAGTTCTGCCGGAATACAAGCCTACAGAACAAGACACCATAGCAGCTGCGGGAACGGGCGGTATGCTCCAGGCACTTCAAGCCCTCTGCATTTCTTTACCGAGGAAGGCTGCGTCGTGATGCAATGCCAGCATATTTGACCACTGAAGGTGAGAACGAAATCTTGTTTTCATTATTACTGAGAACATAAGCTCTTCAGAAGGTATTTCACATGCAGATACAAGAAACTGTTTCAGTGTACATAACGTGTGTGCTTAACTTTGCAAATGAACTTTGCATAGGTGCCGGAGATGTCGTCCAGAGCAGCAGCCCTAGCCAATTGATCAGCGAGGGCGAGCCCACACCGGCCAGCAGCAGTAGCATCGGTGCGCCCACAACATCACGGTGTCACACGCAGGGCACTACGGAACAAGGTAAAAGCAATTGCATATAGGCGGAGAAGTGTTGCAGGCTATGTTTCTTAATTTCGGACTGTCGCGTAGTAGCCATGCTTTCTATGATAGAGTGTGTTCCCAGTACTTATGCTTTCTTGGGAAACATGCAAAACATGTATGACCATGTTTTAATCTAGCTTGTCACATGCCGCTGGAACATCTTGAAACAATGCAATGAGTGATATTTTTGACAGATTTTTTATTTGCCTCGTCATTGCTTTGCAGATGTGGGGAACAGTCTCACGGCTGTGACCTGTAGCTCGAAGACTAGCCCTCCAACCAGAGTTCATGGTAAAATTTGATAGTGTGCATTGTTTAGGACAGCCTTTGAAGATTACTTTGTTGCGTAGTACTTGACCGGCTATAGCTGGTTCAGCTTCTTGCAACCACTCTATCACTTTGTTTCCTTTGTTTTGTTTTTTGTAGTGGATCATACATACGCAATGGATGGACATGGTCTTCCTTCTGAAGAAAACGATGTGTGGGCGCCCGAACCTTTCCCTACCGATTATGATGCTTCGGTGATTTCGACTTTTGCAGTTTCTCCCGAACGTAGGTTCTGTCATGATGCACAAAGCTTACTTGTACTTCCACATTTTCTACAGTGGTGGTGCATTGCTCCTTTCATTGTTTCTCGAAGCGTTTCATAATTGCTTTTGCTTTCCCCTTGCAGGGTCCTGTGCCACCCGTACCGAGGGCAAGGGGAAGATGGACGTTTTGAGGGTCAAACTTCGACAGCTTCGGAAGCACAAGGGACTCCAGCAACGATTGCAGTGACGGCGTCATATGCTGACTGTCACTGAGATAGTTGAAAGTATACGTAGCCTTATGTCTCCAGCCGTTGCTGCCCTTGTGGAAGCTCAGCTGAAGATGGGCAATGCAAGCAGGTTCGGCAGGCGGTGGTGCAGCCAGAACAAAGCCTTTGCCTTGGGCTTGTACTTTCACAGCCCTAAGGGTTACCAATACTGTAGGCAATTGTTGAGGCTCCCATCCGTTAGGTCGTTACAGCTTTGGCTTCAGCGTGTTCCCCTGAGGGTAGGTTTCTACCCAGAAGTTTTCGAACTTGTCAAAAGACATGCAGCTTCTTTTTCACCAGAAGACAAGCCATGTAAAATTGTCTTTGACGAGATGCACGTCACGAAAGAGCTCTCGTACAACCCCTCCGTGGACAGGTTTGAAGGGCTCGAAGAAAGTAGCGCTGGAAGAGGCCATAACCTCGCAAACAAAGTTCTTGTGTTTATGGCTAAAGGCATTCGCACGCCATGGAAGCAGCCACTTGGCTATTTTTTTGCTCATGGGGGAACACCTGCCCACGTCCGAGTTCAAATCTCACCGAGATTTGAAATCGGATTGCTGGATTCAGAGTTCAGAGTGATAACCATTACACCATGAGACCCAATCCTTCCGACGCCGAGAATCGAACCCGGGCCTCCTGGGTGAGAGCCAGGTATCCTATCTTTTTCTTTTTGCCAGCTTGGCGTTTTTATTAATAAAATGGGGCTATGTACATTAAAAACCGGTCAAGACTTTTCACAAACATGGGGTTCTTTAGACATGACAATGCAAGTTCCATATGCGTTTCGTTTCATTGGGGCAGGCCCTTGGGCTGCCTTCAATCAGGGGAACCGGCAACACGAAAGAACAATTCACTTTAGGCAAGACTTCAGCACCTCCCAGCGCTCATGTTCTTCAAAGCATGTTTCTTTTATTATTGAGAATACGTAGCGAAACTCCTCCAGAAAGTGGCGCCACGCAGGCCTGCCCCACTCCCGAACCAAGGTGTGGTCCGTTCGGGAGTTCCAAATGGCACGCAAACCAATGAGAGTCAGAATCTCGACACACTGGCTCTGTCCATGCTAGCCTGCATTTAGAAATTTTATGTCGAACCATGTAGGGTACAAGTCTACCCTCAGCACTGCCCGAAATTCAGCCCAAAACAATTCTGCATTGGTGCAGTACAAAAATGTGTGCTCGAGAGTTTCTGCGACAGGACAGAGGGCATAGTTAACACCCCAAGGGAGAAAAGAAATCTTTTGCCGCTCCCACGTCTTTACTGGGAGTACCTCAGTATGAAAACGCACGAAAAAGTCTTTTGTCCCAGGGCGGACAGGGTACGCCTATTAAACGCTTGAACACATCCGAGGTTTCACACTGCGGAAAGATTTGACGATACACTGGTGGCGGCATTACGAGGTCGAGCGTGTCCCAGTTCAAACGTTTTCTTTTAACTCTGCTTACGTACTCCCACGAAAACCGTTGCTCGAAGAACCTAACCGCGTCTCTTATTTCCCGGTAGTACCGTAGTGTGTTGATTTTCTCGGGCACGCCTTCAGCTTTCTCGAGCCGGGGAGTTAGGTATTGTCCACCCAGAACCCGCAATGCCTCCGCCATTACAGGGTGCCTTTCGCGGTCACGGAAGATAAAAAACCCATTAAGCTTTATGTCTAAATTTACCAGGCCGAGTCCTCCCTTTTTGTTACTGATAAACAAATTCTTTCTTCGCATTCTTTCAATTCACGAGTCCCACACATAGGTTGCGCAAAATCGATGCATTTTTTGCACGTCACTGTTACTACAAGGCACGGCCTGTGCAGAGTACCATACAGTCGAAAAAAACACTGCGTTGCAAACGAAACTTCTGCTTAGGAGAGGAACTTGCCTTCCATGCCATTCTACTGCTTTTTCTCTTAGCGTGTTTAAATGTATCCCTCCCGCACCCGTGCTTAGCGCCTGTCTGCTCAGCCCAACTCCTAGATAGTTTTCAATGGCCCCGGACCACGTAATGTTTAAAAATGTTTCTGGCTTCGAAGGCCACGGTCCCAACCAAGGTCCCGACGATTTTTGGGGGTTCATTTCAGCCCCGGAAACAACACAAAACTCGTTCACATGCTCCAAAGCGATCACCATTTCTTTCTGGGAAGAAGATATCACAGTAACATCGTCTTCGTAAGCAAGAAGTTTTGTTGACGCTACGCCCACCTTAACTCCTCGGATGTTATCATCCATTATAATCGCCTTGCATAGGGGTTCGAGATAAATAGCAAAAAAAATAGGTGGTATACTGGGCAGCCCTGTCTTACAGACGAGCGCACAGGAATGCGACGTGACTTGCAACCGTTGATTAAAAGACGTGTACTTATGTCTCTGTAGCATATCTTCACGAACTTCAAAAGGTACTCGCCCGTTTTACAGTGTTCCGGTATCGGAAATGAAAATGAATGCGAAACTTTGTCAAATGTTTTTTTAGGTCAATTTGCAACACAGCAGTGGGGCGTTCCATTGCCTCGGCGGTTTCAGCGATAATTCGCATAACATGCATATTTGTCGTTATAGATATATTTTTAAAACCATAAGTTTGATGGCCTCCCACTTCTGCTTTGAACTTTGAACGCAATTTCTAGTCGCTTAGCTAATATTTTCGCGAGTATTTTATAGTCAGTTGAAAGCAGGCTTATCGGTCAGAAGTCGTCGCACCCACGAATTAATTTATCACTTTTCTTTTTTGGTATTAACACGGTTAACGCTTGCCTCATTGACGGAGGGAGTAGGTTTCTGGTATGGACGTCCGCGTAAACCTTAGCCAATATAGGAGCCAACTCGGCAGAGAATTGCTTATAGAAAGTCGCACCGAGGCCGTCTACCCCAGGTGACTTCCTAGGCGCCAATTCTTTTATCACTCTACAGATCTCTGCCTCGGTAATATTTTCGTTAACAAGATCGACTACATCTTCCGGTACGTTGGGCATTAACTCTAAAGCCTTGTCCACAGAGCCTGATCGTAACTGCTTGATTGATTGAACAGTCTGCTATAAAATGAAACTAATTCCTCCTAAATTTCTTCGGCTTCGGATATAGTACTCTCCCCGGACCTCGGTTCATTGATTTGGTTCCGACTCGCCCGTTCCGGCTCGCGCGTTTTAAAAAAGTTTCGTTGGGTCTTCCGCCCTGCCTAGCGTGCGCAGACGAGACCTCACCATTGCTTCGCGGTACTCTGTGTCCAGGATCTCAAGCAGACTTGCTTTACACTCTTTAATGTCTGCCGCGAAAAGACCAGGAGCTTTACTTTCCTCGCTCACTAGCCTGTGCAGAACCTTGCACAGCCTTCGCTTTTCGGCGGGCCACTCTAACGCTTTTGCTTGGCAAAACGATATTACGGACATTTTAATTTATTCTTTTAGCAACTCCCAGTTAACCGCGTTTACTTCCTTACTCTTGATCATGTACGCTATAAGGCCTTTCACTACCTTTTGCAAATCCTCGTCCTCGAGCGCCTTGTCATTTAATTTCCAGTTTTGCCACGATGACGGGCGTTTCTGACATTTTATTTGTTCGCCTATCGCGGTCGCAACCAACGCGTGGTCAGAAAAGGCTACCGGGCTAACGTGATAGCCGGTCGTGACCCTTGCCAAGCAACTTGACACATAAATCCGGTCAAGTCGTGCATGACATTCTCCCTGCCAGTGCGTATAAACCAAGTTAAGGGAATCCACGAACTCCACTACGTCCTGAAATCAAAATCTCTTAAACACTCCACTACGTCCTGGAAATCAAAATCTCTTAACAACTTTCTAAGCTCAACATACTGGAGTCTTGCTGGATGCCTCGAGAAGAGTCCTTGGCCTTTAGCACACAGTTAAAATCGCCCCCTAAAATGGTTGGGGCCGAAGTGCTTACGTACTGGCGGAGATTTATAAAGAAGACTTTCCTTTCCGCGGGCGATTCGGCGCGTGAACAGCGACCACTCGAAATATGTCGTTCTGGTATAGCATATCTATAGCACACACTCTGCCGCTTTGGTCAGTCTCCCAATCTGGAAGAACTGCTATGCCTTTGTGCTTGCGGACAAGGACTGCCGTGCCGGCACTGTTAGAAGTGGCACAAGAATGGCGAAAAAACATAAATGTTTTCAAAACATTTTGACGCTTCTTAAATGTGTCCGGAAGTGAGCTTCGTTTCCTGGAGCAGTGCTACGTCAATTCGTTTGCTCAAGAGCGTATTTAACAGCCACTGCTTCCTCTTTCGAACAATCAAGCTCACGCAATTAATGTGAGAATATCAAATCGCGGAATCGTTGAAAAGCTTTAGGCTTACCCCAGCAAACGACACTCGCGACAGGGTAACCAAAATGAGGTGGTCAGCGGAGATCCATAAGGGACGCCTACTGAGAGCCCTGTGCCGGCGCGCTTGAATACGGGGCTTTGGGTCGAACCGGTGCCTCCGCTGGCTGGGGCCTTCACTT